>JAQFZJ010000354.1:0-32062 GCA_034695645.1 Folsomia fimetaria
ATGAATTGAATGAAGAGCCGCCCAAGCAACATTTGAATGAATGAAGCTTCATATTCTTCGCTTCAATGAATTTGAAGTGAATGAAGAGGCTTAATTTTTGTGCCCCGAAAATGAAGCTTGAATGAAGCAACATTTTTTTGCCGATGCATGGAAGGAAGGGAATTTATATCAGTGAACAAATTACCTTTGCCCAACTCTTTCATTCCATCCGTTCCTTCCTTCGTTGCTGCACGTCATTATGTAATCCTCCAGTTTTCTCAGAATTTGATAGAGTTGAACTTTGCGGCTTAGCTTTTGGTTGGCGGAAATGGAATTAAATTTTTTGGACTGTGAATTAAATGTTAAGTTGGGTTTGATCATAAAAAAAGAACATCATTTTGGAACTTGTCATTTCACATTTTACTTTGCCTTTACCAACTCATATTATTATTTGTGATTGCTAAAAGAAAGCAAGGAAATCTAATATCATTTTCTTCATCTTTGATGTGACAAGTATGAAAATTCATTCAAAATTGCTATTCCCAAACTGAGTTCTTTGAAAAAGCCTCATCGTCTCCAAAGTTGAATCGCAAATCTGACATTTGAAAATAAGTGCGAAAAAATATGTTATTATTTTACGAATATTAGATTTGGGACTGAGGGAATTGGAAGATAGATAAAAACAGATTTCTCTATTAATCTGTGATGATGATGATTTCTGAATTGAATGGATTCTTCATGCTAGCTCACCCTTCCGTCTCCGGGGCTGCTCTTTCTGGTGCAAAACTAAACCAAATCTAATCCAATCCTACCACACGAGCCAGATATATTAGACCCTTGACAATTCCCTCAGCCAGTCTGCTTGGATTATTATTGTGTTGGGTGTATAATATTGAGTATTCATAATACACTTGCTTGGCTGAATGGTTGGTTGAATCATGAAATTCAAGCACCCTTGACTTCATTCTTGGTCCTATAAAATCTATCAACAATCACAATCAGTTCATGTCACCCTTCTGTTACTCAGAGCAGGCTCCTTTCTCCTGTCTTGCCTCCGGGGACATTTGGGTCCTTGTTGGTTTTGTAATTACTCACACTTGGATAACAATTTACGATTTATGATTAGGATTACGAGCATTAATCAACCGATCCGATCAGCACAACAGTAGCTTTAAGTTCCATGCATGTATTGTTGTGCAAAATGTCATTTGTATTATTCTGCTCTGTACAACAGACTGTGTATCTTATTTGTTGAACATTTGTGGAGACCATTTATCTCTCTACAGTCTACAATGCATGTATGACAATAATTGAAACTACTATAATTTTCAACAGCTTTTTGGAAATTACTTTTGAATTACTTGTAAGTCCTATTAAGTTGTAAGTGTAAAAGGGTTATAACTAATTTTCAAGCAAATGATCATATCTGAAAGCTAAAAAATTGTGTTTTATATTTTATGCCACTTTATGTAAATTTTGGATACTTGTCATTTAGCTGAGTGTACCAACACGAAATATAGAAAGCATATTTATCGTAGAATTTAAATAATAAGTAGAAATTCAATTAACTTTATTACCTTATTCTGTTAATTTAATCACATCCCACAGAAAAAATGTGTAACTTTAAGTGGTTTAGTATCAAGCTACAAACCCTATGGGGAAATTCATACGCCAGGCATACTGTACAGTTTGAGTTCGTGATGCATAAGTTTGATATTTGACTTTTATTTGTTTCAAGCTTACGCTAAATCTCCAAGTTTTTCTAAATTGAGCTGTTGTAATATTAAAGTGGTACGAAGGAAATAAATTAGGAAAGGTAAAGAATATTTCGAGCACAAGAAAAAAGCATAATATCTGTAGTAAAGTAAGTGGAGTGTAGTGTTAATTAACACGTCACTTTTTTTCTCTGAGCCAGAGCCACAACAACCCATGATTACCTTTAAGAACATAATAATAAACAAGACCCAGCTCTCTTTCTTCTTTCCGTCGGTTTTACTAAGATTTCTTAAAGATTTGGTTGAGCACGGATGGACGGCAAAGTAATTTCGTTCGGTTGAATATAGTTGGATTGGCCAAAGGCAAAAGAAGTCTTTTTTTAAAGGAGAAGAAAGGATGCTCCTCTCCCATATCTCGTAAATTGTAATATTTTTCTCATGACACGAAATAACACTCTTCCATGTCGGATTGGTGTTCGGCGTGCAAGAAATTTTATTTATTATTCAAAAATGACGGAGAGAAATTGTTTTCTTGGAGCATCTGCCTTCTGATCAACCAAACCCATACAGATTATAACTAACTAACTAACTAGCTCACACCTTTAAGGAGAGCTCGACGCTTCTTAATAATTTTTCAATTAGATGTGCTTGCCGTTCTAAGAACACAATGTAAAGTAGATTCACATAATTTGCTGTTTTGGATAGTTTTGCACATCGCTCTAAGGGATTAAAATTCAATAAAAAGTGGACTTGCTTGCTTGGGTTTGTTATATGGGAGTAAATAATAACATGTTCAGTTATTATCACACCTTCTCTATCATCCGTAATTAAGTTGTCTTTTTTCTGTCTCTTCTGGTTTATGACAACTTAATTAATATCTCCGCATACCAACGCACTTAACCAGAGCTCATTAGGCTCTCACTGATTACTTCTGTCTCGGCATCTGTTGTTCTAACTTATTACGTTTAAATATCATACTAGATTCTGGTACATGTTGTAGCTAGTGTATATACAGAAAGTCTGTATTTATTACATATTATGACTTGATGACTATTAAGCAGATCCTTATTATTCAATTCTACAATACGTGTGATTAGGTATGTGTATATAGGACTAATCAGGTAAGCTTGTTAATTTTTAGTTCGTTTGGAATTTGTACAGAATAATACTTTCAGTATTTGCCCCCAAACAGGATTTGAATTTAATTTAGATTTTTTATATTTGCTATTACGTCGATCCATTTAATTTGGATATTGATATCAGTATCATCAATTTCTATCTCCTATATAAAATTGAATCAAATTTTTAATGAAGAATGCCAATTAAGCATGATCGTACCTATTTGGTATCTTATCTTACCTCAATCAGCAATAATAATCAGGGTCTTTTTTCTATCTGTACAACAACTTCTTTCAATTGTTGTGGAATGACTTCATCCAAATTGGGAAGAAACAAACATGCTCATCATTTTTTTGGGCTGTGTTAGTAATTATTTATATTGAGCATGATGATAAACAAACCCAAACCCATAATAATATTCTAAATCTACTCGCCATATTATGTATACTCTGTCCAAAAAGTACCTTCAATTGAATTCAAGTCTCACGTTCCACTGAAACTGATCCTTAAAATTGTTAGCCGTAGGATGAAAGGGCACACTCTATTGTTAAACTTACATTAGAATTCACACAATTCAGTCCGCCTGCATTCTTTCTTGCCTCATCATCAACTTCATGATCGATTTTATTCCAACCTTTATTATTAAAGTTTGTATGGATCGATTATAAAATGTTGGTAACTCCATTTTTGTTTTGCTCCAGTCCGCCCCAACTTTCAACCCCAGTTATTTCACAATTTCGTGTTCATATAAATGCAGCTCTATTGAGCCATTATTGAACTTTTTTTCCTTGGCTCACAACAACATTATCCTCCTTGTGTGTAAAAAGTTTCAATTTTGTGTCTCAGACGTGGTATAAAACAAAGAGTGTAAGTAGTTGGATGATTATGTTATGGTTGGTTGATGGTATGTGCATGGTGTAATGGAACCCTGATCTTTCTTACTTTCGGTGTTACCTGTAATTTTCTCATTACAGTCAAGTTTCATGTTGATTCTAACGTGTAATCAAGCAACATCAATCATGTTTTTATCGCCCGTTTGTACCATTAACTTATTGCACTTTGATGCTGTGTGTGTGTGATGTTATAAGCTTTTATTTGTGTGTAGGGGTGAGTGAGTGAGGTTGGTTGGTAGTGATGTGATGGGATGATCGTTACTACATTATTGCTTCATTAAATTGAGGTTATGTTATGGGAAGGAGATGTGGTTTGCTAACAGAAACTATAATCTGATCAAAAGTATTTTCTCATTGTCTCTGAATGATGCTTTCCAATTTGTGAAAAATCTCGGATTTTGCTGACACATTCTATTCGATGATATCCTCCTGCCTCCTAGTAATGTAGTTTTCCACGTTGAATTTCAACAATCGGTAAATTTTCCATACATTTGAGGTTGTGAATTTTGTATTTTGAAGAATCAAGCATTAATAAACAAACTATCACACAAACCATAACCAACCAGCAATGCAATAACCAGGATTGATGATGCGTGTTATTATTATTACCCAAGTTGACCTCTAGAATTGCTTTGCTTCTCCACAATTCCCTACAGACCAACCACTTTTGTGTCCGGATTAGGTTTCGCTTCTAGGAAGAATGAAATATTACTCCGTCATTTTCTAGATGAAGACCGACATTTACTTCCCTTCCGGGACCTTTTCGGTAAAAACGGAGCCCGAGGTTAGGTTAACTGGGTTGCGTTTCAGGGATTTGTTTTGCGGTGGAGAAAGTGAGACAAAACTTCTCAGGAGACTATGTTGAGTCCGACCGTACCATCATCCACCAGTTTGGCCAGTGCCTGCTGCTCTGATTCTGTTTTGCTTTGCTTATCTTACACTAGGGAGGCTTTTCCTGAATATTCTATTGATCCACTGTTGTTGTCTGCGGCTTCTTCCTCTCTTGGGGCTTGTTGACTATTTTCTCTAGACTTTCTTCTGAAGAAATATTTTGGTCAGATACTTTTTGTTACTCTGTTCATTTAAACTGGAATACTCTGGTTGTTCGTGTTTTAAAGTAAAATTGAGAATGAAATTATTTCTAGAAAATGCATACAAATTTTGGGGACAAGTAAAACTTTCCGACAGAAATTATTTCATCAAATTCTGGAATTCGACAATTTGGAGATTATAATCTTTAATTTTGATTCAATTCTGTTGATATTTTGTAAAGAAAACTATGAATTACGAGTCATCTTTTGTCTAAAGCATCAGTCACGCTATTTTGCTTAGCGTTAAAAATTGTAGGGGCACACGGCACGTGCATTAAATAACATTCGGGGTAAAGATGCTACTAGATAGATATATATTTCAGAATAGGAGAATCGTGCAGAATAGTAGAATCCCCTCCTGACTTTTCGTCTCTTTGTTTATTCCCACTATCATCAGGACAGAGTGCTAAAGAAATTCTATCTTTATTTAAGCCCCTGTTTATCTCGATAATTTGTCTGGTCACGTGCCGCTTTAGTGAAATGACATAAATTTCATGGTGCTTTCTCCAAAAAGGATTTGTTGTGGTTGGGACGAGTTTGGATCTCTGATTCCCTTTCTAATGCATACTATTTATTTACTGCGACGCTAAACCACGCAATTCGGAAAATAAATAAATCAAATGGAAAATACAACAATATAAACACACTTTCTCGGGGTGAGGCGGAATGGCAAAACAATGATATAATGAAAGATTCTATTTGCAGCATAGCATTCATAATGCAACGTGTGCATCCATTCTCCCATGGGAGGGGGTGTATTGATCCGTATCATATAAACCTACGGGAAACGAAACAACAATGCAATATTTACGTTATGACATGAAAGCAGTGCAATTACATTATTTAGTAATAGCTAATAGTATTAAATAACTCTTGTCTTGTTTTTGCAGATGCTGAAATCATTAGAGAAACACCAAGCAAAACTTGCAGCTAGAGGTGTACACGTAGAGGTAGGTCCCAAGTTCAGCAGTTGATGGTCTTTTTCAGGGGACAAGTGTACAATTATTATTTTAATTTTTTTTAGCTGGACGTTCTGAAACGTGAATTGGAAGCTAAAAGGTTAAACAGTGGGAAACGGGATAGGAAGAACCAGGGTCATGACATGGCAAATAATAACAGCAACAGCGGCAGTTCAGTCGGAGGAGGCAATAATCACTCGAACGATAACAATAATACACACACCAAGTTTCTGTCCATGAGCATGTCGGAAGATGAAGACGATGACTCGGACACCTCGCATCATTCTCATGATCACAGAGAAAGCGATGTTGTAGTTAAAAGTAATAGTAGTAGTGGTGGTAGTTTGACGGATAAAAAGTCCATTAATGTCAGTCACAATTCTAACAATAATAATAAAATTACCTTCAGTATTGACAGTCTTCTGAAGAGAAATCAGTGCGAATGAATAATTATGCGTCATAATAATGATATTCCAAATCTGTAGATCGTACACACAAATCAATTTCTGTGCTACTGCGTTACAGCAGATTTTCGATAAAAAATGCACTACATTGATAATATCTCAATCGACATAAAAATATTATTATTACAAATTCTCACTTACATATTAAAGAAGAAATCGTTTTAAAAGTCTAAGTTTGTACCCAATTCATGGATATTTTTGTAGTCGTATATGTACTATATGATTACTGTTATTTATTTGGATGTGAACGTATCCCAAAGATGATTGTAGTAGTATTTTATATTATTTCAGTGTTTCTACTCAATTAGAAAAATTGTGCAATAATAACATTTCTATATCCACGAAGGCATCAAATCTAACCATAATATAATGTAATACATATCCGAGTTATTGCTGTTGTTGATGTAAACTAAAATAAGTTTGTAACAGATCTCAGTTTTATTTTATACACCAAAAATCAATATTATGTGTGCAACCAAATACTTGTTGTGTACTACTACTTTAGTACTCGTTATAATTTTATTATTATTGCCCTCATGCTGACATACCAATACAATACACAATCGATTGTTAAAAGACTGTTAAGTGTGCATCGATAGAGAAAGAAAATGAAATACATTAATTTAGTCGAGTGAGGGGATGTTCAATGGTGTGTTATGATGATGATGTGCTAATCATGCCTAATTTGACTTGAGTTACAGTTATGAATAATACACCCCATTGTTATCAGAAAATCACATTCCACTTAATCATCAACATTTCAATGAAGTCAATTTGCAATTTTTTTTATTAAAAACTATCGGCACGACATTAAACATTAAATTATGCGTTAATCAACGAACATCACCTCTGGCTTGTTAACTTACTAATAATAAAACATTGTGAGTGGAATAAAAATAACTTATTTCGTGAAAAGTTGAATATGCATCACTTAATTGAACAAGTTATTGACTCTCATTACAATGCTGTTCAGTATAGATGACATCAATTATTAGCATACTTTATTATCAATAAGTTCTAAGCGTATCACATTTCCCAAAAATTATGTTCACAAGAAAGAACTGCAAGTTCTTATCTGACTCCCAATTTAATTAAGCTATATAGTTAGGGATAGTGAAAAAATGAAATGACAAAACAATTACGCACACAACTATATCTACATTCATATATACTTAATAATTATCAAATATGCCTATGTTAGAAAGCTATACCAGCTAAACCATATTGCTTAATAGAAGATTGAAATTACGTTCAGGATAAAAGCATTAGTTAGTAAATATCATTTGATTACATAATTTCCACTATTATTTAACATTGTATTTCTATTTACGAACAAGATACACAGTTTGATTGTCGAGTTCCTCTCCAGTTTTGGAGTTTATAGTGTAAGCCACATTCGCAAAATTACTTGCTCCCACAATTTCATTGTTGCCTTTGTTTCTACCACGGACCACAGTTTCAATAATATGCCAAATAAATGAAACCAATCCAAACAACCCAAACACAAATGCAAAATACAACATCCAATAGTCTGTAGCAACATTATCGATATTCTGCTCTTTCACTTCGAAATATAAATTACTATTTTTTTGAGTTGTCTCAAATTCATCCGCGTTAATTTCCAAGTCATCTGGTTTGGTTACCTTTTGTGACTTGAAAGATGCAAAGCTGATGTGTTGAAGTTTCATAGTCGAGTTGCAAGGCTCCTGAGCATAAAACTCTTGAAATTGATAAACAATTTTGCACTCACAAGATAACTGAACGAGCAGAGTCCCTGTCTCGTGTGGTTTAATAACCTTGAAAGGGTTACCCTTACAACTAATAAAGATATCGTATTTATCAGGAGAATAACCAACAATAGCTATAATATCGCTGGACAGTCTAGAAAACAATGGAAATTTGTTAGTCGAGGCAGTCTGGCAATTTATCTTACAAGTTTGCAAGTCAAGGTCAGCAGAGGGAGGACCCCCATTAAGAATAGCCGATAAACAAGGATCGACGAAAAAATTATACTTTTCATTAATAAAGCAAAGTTCGGTTGATTTGCATTGCGATTTTTCAATAAAACCAGAAGTTGAGTCTACGACATAGGAACCCTTAAAATCATCCATCCTACAAACTAAATTACTGGGAGATGAAGCATTAAAGTCTTGAGTAAACGGAATTGACAAGAGATCAACAAGGGTAAAATTTGCTTTCGAAGGTTTGATTGGAACTAACATTCGGATAACAAGGGAAGTGTTTTTGGCAGAACGTACACAATCAGTTACAGGCATTTTATAGTATTTACCAGTATTGGCAGTGCTTAAGTCATACAATTTGCTATTAATCTTCGCTTTGACAAGGTTTAAGGTCATTTCCAACTTGCTATAACCCACCAAATGCCTAGGAAGTTTTCCGCTGTTGCATAAACTGATAGAATCTGACCATCGCTGCATTTCCACAAAATGTTCCAATAATCCGACTACTTGATAGGCTGAGTAACTAGTTGTGTAAACAGATCCTCCAACACTCTGATAATGATTATAGGCTGAATTAGCGTACAAGTCGAAAAATCTTTTTAACATATAATCCAATTTAGTTAAATCAATTTTTGCATTTATCGTAGTCACTGATTCTTTGTGAAAATCTCTTATTGGACAACTGGATAACAATTTCCAATAATTGTCCCATGAAATCGAACTGGTGGACACCTCGTTTCCAAAGTGGGCCGAGATTTCTTCACAAGATATCGGTAACATTGGAGAACCGTTGTAAACGTCGTGCTGGGGGCTCCCAAAAGCCATTTGTTCCGTATTATCAAAAAATTTCCCAATCACTGAGTTGTAATGATAAACTGAAGGACAGCCAACCTGAGAATGGTAGCTAATTGATTCTGAATTATTGCAGCCAGTGCTATGACCTGAAGGCCATTTAAGCCGGAGATCTGCTTGTTCCCACTGGGGCAACTGGTACTCGAATATGACTGGAAAAAATGTGGTATAAAAAATGGGTTTGGAGAGACGTTTAGGAAGCACTGGTAGATGAAGGTTTATAATAGGTTCTTCAAGAATCAAGTCCTCAGCGAGTGAGACTCCTTGCACATCTTGACTGAGGAATAGCAACAGCGTTGCTAATAATTGGATAATGGACAGCATCCTAAAAATTACAAAATAAATTAAATGATACAAGTAATCAAACTTAATTTTTATATATTTTATTTATTATTATACTTACTTCTCAAATTTGCAGCAAGTATTATTCAATGATAATACAATTATATTGACGCCCCAACAAAGCAAAAGTTGTACTTGATTTTGTGCTGTGGTAGCTGAGCAGAATGCTAATTGATTTGCTGGCGAATAAAATTCGCAAAACATTCTTCTTATATATTGGCTTTCTGTGTTAAAAAGGCAAAGATTTCAATGAAATTGAACGGATGTTCAATTCGGAGATAACTATGTAACAAAATAATTCATGCTTATCACCTTTACAACTGGGCTACATGAAATATAATACATTTAACCAGTACGATTGGCTTAAGTTCAGTTATTATAATATTGAATAGTTGTCATACGTTTTCATGTATATTGTTCTTGTGAACATGAATTTTCGTAAAAATTATATTAATCATTTCACTCAGCAGTACTCATGATTCGCACATCTTGACCTTATTTATTTTGCTCCGGAAGTAGTCATTCTGATGTTTTATTATACCCGAAATGTAAGTCACAATCTTCAACAGGAGGGGCAGATGGATGACAATTGTCCTCGTGTCGAATAACACAAAGCTCTGTTGTTCCATCCATGATTTTAGGATGATCTGAACCAAAAAGTCTCTTAATACAGGTATTATTAGTGGTGACAACACAATTCCTAATAATGGCTCCCAAAATACACAAAACAGTGACACTCATAAAAGTAATTAATGCAAAAATCATTTCTTTATGAGCATTTTCCACCGACTTTTTGAGGGTGTTATATTCTTGTTGAACATTGTCCAATTTTCTATACAATTCTTTAATTTCACTTTCCTTTGAACAATTACTGCATTGATCTTGACCTTGAACTGCTTTCAATGCTGCGAGTATTTCGCTTTCATGGTCATGGTGCAGACAAGAAGAAACTTTATTTGCTGGTGGTGATACTAATGGAATAACATGTCTCACTATCAATTCACGTCCGCACGGACTTTCTGGGTAAAACTGGAGGTTGTCATGCACAATTTTACAATCACAGGATAGAGTTACTTCTAGGCCTCCAATGTCCTTCGGTTTCAACACCTTGATTGGATTACCTCCACATGACACAAAGATGTCCAAGGAAGTGGATTGTGTCATGGGCCCCCCAAGAATTATGAACTGATCGGATCTTACTCTTTTGAAGATTGGTTTGGAAATATTAAATGGAAAGCATTGTAACTTGCATGCAGCCAAAATATTTTTTGAGTCATTCTTCACTAAAGATGTTACACAATCAGGAATCGGTACTAATGTGCTAGGGTTAGGAACAGAGCACAGCATAGAATTTGGATTACACTCGGATTTTACTACCGTTCCAATTATGTCTTCGTAAACATATGTCCCACCAATTCCCTGCTGTGTCTCGCATATAAGTGAAGGACTGGACAATTCGGAGGATCCATTTGTAGAGTTGCTCATGAAAGGTATTGTAATGAGTTTAATCAGTTTAAAATTGTATCCAGAAGGTTTCACAGGAATGAGGGTCCTTAAAATAAGCGTTTGATCATCAACTTCAAAGACACAGTCCGTCAATGGCAACTTGTAATAAAGTTGAATTTCCATTGAACCGATACTTAGCAACATATTTTGTTCAGCCAGTTGAGATTTTATTGAGTATAATGAGGAACTGAGTCTGCTTCTTGAGACCAGATAGCGGGGGAGTACCCCAGATTGGCAAAGGTCGAGGGAATGCTGAAATTTCTCCATAACTTGTAGCTGCTCCACAAATGCTCCTGTTTGAATAGCCAAGTATGTGTTGGTGTAAATTGAACTGGAAATTGAAAAGTGTGACAATTTCGAGATATACGAATCTCTAAACTTCTTTAGCATGACGCTCCATCGTTTTGTATGAAAGGATGAAAACTGAGTTGATACTGGATTTCGGTATGCAGCTTTTGTAGAACAATTTTGAAGCAATTCCCAATATGTGCCCCACTCTTTTCTATCGATTACTAAAGTGCGGAAATGTTGTGAGACGTGATTGCAAAGTATAGTGTACTCGTAATGATTGTCGGTTTGCTTTTTTGGGGGAGTCATCTTGGTCCTAAGATATAATTCTTGAAGGATCTTTTGGAAAGGTTGGGAAATCCCACACGAAACACTTTCCATGTTCATAACTTTTTCTGAAATTGCACACGAACTTGAATCACTATATGGCCATTTTACAGCCAGATCATTGTCAGACCACTGAGGCAGTTTAAACTCAAAAATTAATGGGACATACGAAGTATAAAATATCGGAGGAGACAGGTTTTGCACGACCACCCCAGCTATAGATATTGGAAGTACAGGTTCGGAAGGGATCTTGGATGAAGTCGATGACGAGCTGTCCCATGTAGTGAACAATAGTAAAGAAAATAACAGTGAAATTGCACGTTGTTGGATCATTGTGAAAAATGTGTACGTACTAAACTTAATTTATATTGAATTATAAATTATAAAAATTTATAGAATTTTGTGGAAAAGTTTCAAGTTGTGCAGTTGTACTGCATGCATGCAGTTCAGCTTAGAATCATGCAACCAGTATGAACTCATGATTACATTTGACTATTTACAATACAACAAATATGTTATTATTAAGTTGAAATTATTATGCTGCTAAAAAAATGCCAAGGACTTCAAAATAACAATTGAAACAAAGTACATGTTAAACAACGCATCGAATTTTATTGGAAACAATACGATATGATTATAGTAGTGCAAATATCAGCCCTGTTGTATTGCCTTAGGGCCTAAAAGTCAGTACAGGTCAAAGTTGAAATTGATGAAAAAAAGAGAATTTGTAGTGTACCTTGCTTATCACAATCATTCCAGTGTAAAAAAATCTTTTTTTGACATAGACGGACGTGCATGCTATTCCATTGCCCCATTCGCATGTTTCAGGAGCGGCTGAAACTACGTGATAACTTTTGATCTAATCCAAAAAGTCTTGCATAGAAAAGAATTGGCTGTGAAATTAAAACTTTATTTGTACAAAGAGGAAATTGCAATTGTTGAATAGTGTTGCAAAATATGTGACACACTAACTTAAGCGTTGGAGATAGTTGTTTTAAAGTTGAAATTACTTAAACATGTCAGAAATGTCGAACGTTAGCGTTCCTTGCATGTTTTGCACGAAATCGACTCCTTTTCCGTTTTCTCAGAAATGGAATTCACCATCAAAGTCGATACAGCAAACGACGTTCCATTTTTTGTGCGATGTGCTCAAAATTCATTCTTCCACATTTTTCAATTTTCCATTGTGCCAAGATTGTAGTACAATTTTTTATAAATTGAAACTTCTTCAGCAGCAATTGTGTCAGGTGCAGGATGCAATTAGTCTGGTGACTGGTCAGATTAAGACAACAATGGAGGAATCTGCACAAATTGGAAATGTCGAAGTTGATACAGCGCTGATCAAGCATGATGAAAATGCCTGGCTTAAGAGTACCCTGGAGTTTATCAAGGTTTGTAAATTAAGTAGTAGAGGGGTGTTATATTAAGGATATTAGTCAAGTAGAACCATTTCACATTTCATTTTATTTACTTTTTTCAGGCATTCAGAGGCAAGGCGGTGTCACAAAAAGGTATGTGTCATATATTTGACGATACAACTACTTATGAATTTCGTTTCTTATTTGTGTTGTCTGACTTCGTTGTTTTGTTAGTAGAAGTTCCGACTTCAACCATAAATCCTGGACAGGTCTACTATTTAACTTCTGAGGCGTCTATTGGAGAAGTAGAAGTTCAACCGACTTATGTGGTGACCGGAAGTGAAACAGGCGATACAGAACTTTATAATGCTGAAGGTGGATGTGATGACATCATCGTCACTGTTTCAACAGAAAGTTATGAAAACAATGCTCTTGTGTCGGAAGTTGGTACTTCCAGTGATGAAGAATATGTGTAAGAATGCTCCTACATTTTCATTAATTTCCATATATCAACGGAGGTCTGATTTTTATTATGGTTTATATGTATTTAGAGAGGAAAAGGTCCTGCAGTTAAGAAAACGGAGGAGCAGGAGCTTATCTCTGAAATCAAAAGTTAAAGCAACTAAGCGTGTTCAATCTAGTTCATCACCTGTGAAAAATCAAAAGCGCATGCCTCCCAAAACACTTAAGAGATATCGAAAATCAGGACCCGTCAGGCTACCAAAAGAGCTAAACCTCCCTTATAAATGCGAGATATGCACATGGTCTTTCAATATGCCACACAAGTTGAAATTGCACATGTCAACACACACTGGGGTGCATATCTTCAAGTGCGAACAATGCAATGAGGATTTTAAGACCTCAACGTCGCTGAAATCTCATAATGAACAGGCTCATGGATCTGCTCATCCGTATCAATGTGATAAATGCACGAAGAAATACGTTATTGCTTCAGGCTTGAGATTGCACATGGGTAAAGCTATCATTAAGTGTACCTTAACTACTTACTGTGAATGTACGTAAATAAAAAATTGCTTTTATTACAGGCTCTCATGTGGAAACATTGACATGTGCAATATGTAATGACGGAGATGTATTCAAGTCAAGGTACGTCATTTGATGTCAAAACGCTTCCTTATTCCTTGTTCTTACGGTATAAATTTGTAGGCATACATGGAAGCGTCATATGAGAACCCATGACGCGGAGTCACAGAAGCATGTTTGCTGCTTTTGCCCATTGGCCTTTAATAGAAGAGAGGATATGATTGGTCATATGACCCGTATACACAGGTACTATCAAATTCTATTATTATAAATGAATTAAACTAATAATGACATCTTGATATTATGTTATGTAGAGCTGATGACGGAAGTCGGCTTTGCAACATATGTTTCATTTCATTTGATTCTCCGATATCGTTGATTACCCATGTGTATACTCACGCGTCTAACAGGTAGATATTAAATTACAAAGTGCTTCTGGTAATTAGTGTTGTAGTGTAGTTAACAATAATTGCTTTATTTCATGTATTCAGAGAAGTCAAATGTCAAGGTGAGATTGTAATAATTAGACATTATGTTATGTGGATGGCAAACATATATTTTTTCATTAGGCTGTGACTTGACGTTTGCAACTCGCGATGAATTCCGTATCCATAATGAAGAAAAGCATGACATTATATGTCCTAAATTCACTTGCGATAAGTGTAGTTTAGTTTTATTGTCCGCAAGGTCTCATGCCTTACACATGAAATTACACAAACCCATAACACCGGCGTCTCAGAAAGCAATTGACATAGCAAAACGAAATGCAGGAACAAATTCCAGAGTTTTTACTTGTGTCAGTTGTCACGATGAATTTCCATCCAGAAAATTATTACAGAAGCACAAAATGGAATCACATAAGGAAGAGTTTGCAAACAATTTCAAATGTAAAAAATGTATGCTTTGTTTTAACGATGCCGAAACCTTGAAGGATCACGTTGAGAATCACCCTCCTGAAAGCTGCTTAATTTGTGAAATATGTGGCAAGCAATTCCGAAATTCTGCGAGTCTAAAACGTCACCATGTAGTAATGCATCAAGTAACTGGAAAACCTTTTCCCTGCAAATATTGTGATTACAGTACCAGAAGAAAGGATGATTTAAAGAAGCACGAGAGAATAATGCATCCGGCTGACGGATCTGTCAAAAAAAATAAAGAACGAATGCCAGCCGAGAAATGTCCTACACCGTAAGTTTAATTAATGTCAAAAGGTTTATATTATACAGTCTTTCTTAATGAATATTTTATTCATAGGTGTTACATTTGTGGCAAGGTCTTCCCAACTGTGAAAGGCTTTCATCAGCATAAATCTATGTTTCATAATACTGACCCTAACATAATTTACGAGTGCAGTCATTGTGGACGGATTTGCAAAAGAAGAGAAAATTTGCTCCGTCATCTCAAAGTTCACATGGAAAAATCTCCAGTGGACTATACCTGTGAGATATGTAACATGGAGTTCAAAAGTAACCAAAACCTGAAGCGACACATACAAGTTATCCATGATGACATTGGTCAGCGGCCGTATGTATGCGATCTTTGTAATAAGGGGTTTAAACGGAAAGACGATGCCTATAAGCACATAAGCTTAATGCATAAAAAGTACAAAAACAATAAGCACAACCACGTTATACTCCAATTGCACCAACCCACATCATCTCAGATCAAGAGTAAACATTCGGAAGATCTAAACCCCGTAGTTGAGATGGAAGTCGATATTGAAAAATTAAGGTGTAAGTACTGTGACAAATATTTGGCAAGTCAAGGATATCTAAAAGAACATTTGCTCGAACATACGGGCGTCATGATCTGTGATAGCGCCGCTGGGACGACCAAGAAACCAAGTATACCCAAATCTCGAAGGACTTTTGAAATTGTAGTAACGTCGAATTCAGAGACCCAGGATGACGTCAAGTCTACAAATAATATTTCATCACTAGCAGAAGATCCTAACTCCTCTAAACAGATCGAAGCTGCAGTAATCATTCATAACTAAGAAGTCTCCATGCTTTTATTAGTACAGGAATATTTACAATTTAAAGCCACCATTAAGTGTTTATAAAGCCGATTCATAGGATTTCAGAATTTCACGAGCATTTAATGTATAGTTTACTTTGTACACGACTGACATTCACACTTCAGATTTGAATAAACTGAAATTAAGCTTTTATAACTTAGTTCCAAATTCACTAAAATATTAAAATGTTTGCAATCGACAAATAAGTCATTATTTGCTTTCGCTACTGCATGAACCTTGCACTTGAAAGTTAAGTACATCGTGCACACGTTTAACTTGGTTGTTAGTCAATGCATTGTGTCTTTTGTGAAAAACAGAAGGCATGAATATGTCGTGATTAATCCAAATCCAGATTTGATTCACAAATGAGTGTTTTCATAAAATTAAATAAATTTAAGTTATGACATTGCAAGCTTTGGGTTGAGACGTCAATATTCCCTATATAAAAGCAAGATGCACGTTAATCAATCATAATCATAGATACAATTTTGCACCTTAATAAAGTGGAATAAATAAATTTTGTCGAAATGTTAACCGAAATTCTACTAACCATATCATTGGCCGTTTCGGTATTGAGTTTGACGACAACGGGTGAGTTTGCCCCTTACTACAAATATATGTATATATTATGTGTCTACATACTTAAAGTCCTTAGATGAAGCATGTCCCCTCCCTGACAAAAGTGGGATCAGTACTTTCGTCATCCCTGCAAATTCCTCCATCGGAAAAATCAACATGCTTCTCATTAAATATGACCAAGCAAGAAAGCTTCCATTTTCCAGTACAGCCCTTCATGACCAATTGAACACTTTGAAGGATATCACACGCGCGAGTGTGAGTGAACCGTTTGGCCCATTAAACCAAACATGTTCAAGTTTGGCTGTGCCGAAATATCAGTTCAATTGCACTGGTGGAATTAGCATGACAGACGCCCAAAAGGTCAAAGCATCACCAAGGTATAATATGAGACCTAGATACTTAAAAGATAAGATATATAAGATTGTTTGAATACTATTTTAGGTACACTTGGGATAGAGGCCATTTATCTCCTGCAAATCCCTTCCGTTTCTCTGAAGGTAAACTGTTTATGAAAGTTTGATCAAAGTTTTACTGAAAACCTTTACAAATTTCAGATGCTTTGAATAAGACCTTTATTTGTGTAAATCTGGCCGCGCAGGATTCATGGACAAATCAAAATTCGTGGGTAGGTAAACCTTTTGAATATTCGGGCAATCCTATTTTGGGCACTATAACATTAACCAAAATATCTTATATACATATTAGATGAACATCGAGGTCTTTACTGAGAACAAACTAAAAGTTACTAACGGGTAAAGCCAATCGGAGCCATCTTTATCTGTATCAAGTAGAAAACATGAGAGATATACTATTATTACATTATCTGAATTTTCCTATTTTTATTCCAATTCAATTGCAGTTATGTAATGACTGGACTATGTTCTGCAAATAATACTGTCGATGGCCCCACTACATACAAGGGTTATATTATTCCTCAATGCTTCTGGAAACTGGTTAGAGTCGTTGCCTCATTCATGATTTGCAAGAAAAATAATATAGTATTGACCCACGTTATGTTTAGGCTTGCTATAAGGATAAGGTGACGAAGGTTGCGAAAGTGGTGGGCTATATTGGAGAAAATACCATCGTGAATTTCAGTGACCTGGTAGCTCAAAAGGACAGAAATATCACCACCTTCACTCCGAGATCCCAATCCGAAATTTTGGGACGTGTGACCAAGCCAGAGTTGATTGCACAAGGTTGGACCGAAGCCGAGGCTAATTTGCTCCCAGGACGACAGGTTTTGCCTTCCGACATCCCCACAGCAGTAGAATGCATTGCTGCAACTACCATATCTACCGAGACATTCACTGAATGGAAATTGTAGTTTGATTATAATATGACGATTGATTCTTGACTAGAGCACTTCATTAAATAAAATGCCAGCAATAGCAAATCTGGAAATTATAGTTATATATTTACTGCGCGCATAAAAAAGTACAAATATTGAAATGAAGATCTTCCGAAAGTTATCTTCAGTGATTACACGGTATGACATGATAAAACGAGGTTTAAATATTCTTGTTTAAGCGTAACGGTAAGGATAAAAGGTATTTCGAAGACATGAGATAAGATATCACTTTTGAAACAAAATTTCTTAGTAAAGTGATGCATACCCGACAAGATCATGTTGCACCTGTGTAGTGCAAAATTAAGTATTTCTTATTAATCGATGTTGTAGCAAATCTGCCGTCGAAGGCCGTCGTCGATAGTCCATCTGAAAACATAGTTTTAACGCAGATAATATTTCTGGTGCTGAAGAGTTGAGTAGGTGAGGAATTGGTGGGTAGTCAATAGCTCCTTTGACAATAGCAGTCATTTTTTGAACTGGATGATTTATCTGTTCAAATGTAAGTTATTATATTATGATGATTCATGATTTCCGCATCAAACTGATATGAGTTTTTTACACGTTAATTAATAAATTTTATATGTTACCCACCTGTTCAAAAGGTGTTCGACCATAAACCATCAAATACAAAATGCACCCCAATGACCAAATATCAGATTTAGGACTTATCTGAAACATACATTCAAACAAGGATTACTAAGCGAAAGCGAAATGCGGCATATTAATTACCTTTGCCAGCCCCAACGCATCAGGCTGGATCGTTTCTGGGCTGATGAAATTAAGAGTCCCTTTTGGGCAAAGCATAGCAATGCTCGTATGATCGCTTTGGAGCCGTGATGCAATACCGAAGTCAATGATTTTGAGATTGTCGCCAGACCAAATAAAATTAGCGGGTTTGAGGTCAGCATGAACGATCCCTGCAAGATTTGCATTTTAATTATGACGTATATATAGATACTATATAAATTTATTATTGTACTTACCTCTTTTGTGAATTACGTCAACAATCGTCAACAGCCTTTCCCACACACTTCGTAACTTCAAACAAGTCAAATTTTTGGCTCTGATGGAATGCTGGAGGTCTGAAGTAAAGAAAACAAATCTACGTTTCGGTTGTTAGTTAATGACATGAGAAATGGAGTTGCGTACCACACTGTCCATGTTCCATTATGATTTTCATTGTCTTTTCACCTTTGTCAAACTCCCTATATTCATGGTCAAGAATGAGGTTAATACATAATATCATAATTTGAATAGTGATTGTGCTGTCAATTATTCCAATTACCAAGCATAGATATGAACAACAAGATCTGAATCCCTCAAATCTACCAACATCTGAACTTCATTCACACATTCGTCGACACTGGAATCGGAAATTCCAGACAAGTTGATTCTTTTCAACGCAAACAACTCTCTGCTATCTTTCTCAATTACCTATAAATATGTATTAAGTTAATCATTATGTAAATGTGTTATGCTAAAGTTAGCAAACTTACAAGCAAAACCTCTCCACAACCCCCTTTTCCGAGTTGCTTGATGATGAGATATTCATTTCCCTGAACGTGTTCACTTGCAAATTTCCATCCAGCACTAGCAACCGGTTTCTTCTCTTTTATTGAAGACGAACTTTTTTGCTTCATAGTTTGGCTTGACAATACTGGGTTGGCTTTTAGAGTATTTAAATTCTTTTTTAAGCTTTTCGAAGTGCCATCCCCGTTTGGACACTTGGATTTAGGTGTAGGGATAACTGCTGCAACCTCTGGAAATGTATTGTTATTTTCAATTCCTATCCCAGTTGTTTTATTAGCAGTATGGAAATTAGAATTATATAAAGGAGGTTTGTTATGGTTGGTCTGTGCAAATTTTGGCAGCTCAGTGCTTTGGTCAGAATCATTCTTGTTATTAACATTTTCAAGCTGTTGACCAAAATATGGCGGACTCTGCTCTGTCACTTTCTTTAAATCAGCGGTAGTTGGCGAAGTATCCTGCGCACCTGCAGGCGGTGTGGATTCCGCTTTTGAAAATAATGACAAACATGGTAGTCCGAGTTGTGATCGCATGGGGTTCACCAAACTTTGTAAAGTTCCTGGGCTTAAATTTTACAATTTAAATTTTTTAAATTACACAATTATACCTTAATTTCATAATTCATGCATTATTATATTATATACCTTAACCCAGACTCGTCTGTCTGTGCCTTTGCAAGAAGCGATTTTGTAAAGCTCCCAAGCCTAAAAGATGAATTTCCAATAGTTTAGTTTTATCTAAATTGCATTAATTACACATTAAGTTAAATAAATAATTTTAATTTTAACCCACCGAAATGTTGAGGATTGCGCTGTGGATGTGGTGTGACCAGTAGCCTGTTCACTCTTCCTGGAACTCTGAGGAACTTTGTCAACCTCTTTATGGTCGACATTTGAAGTGACATTTATGGCGGAGACTGACCGTTTCCCCGTCACAAGAGTATTTTCCTTATCCGACTTATCTCTTTCCAATACCATCATGCTCCGATATTACTGCGACCATAGACAAATTAAGAATAATTTATATATGTACTACAAACGAATCATGCATATTACCCATTAACATGATTATTTTATTTTATACCTTTAACGAGAACGATCAGATATGTTCCTTTGTTGGAGGCTGGATAGGTTCTTTTGTTTTATCATGGAGTTAATTGCACACGTGCCCAATTAATTTAAACAAGAACATGATTAAAACAATAACAATACATTACACTGCAACAAAACGAGGCAAAAGCTGCACAAATATTACAATATTACAATAATTTGGAATTTCAGAAAAGAAGGAGGGGTATTTTTTATATTTGACCGTTATATGTATTTTATTCTTTCTGCATCCCATATGCCGGCTGACAGACAGACCCACACTGGTTATTTGTCTCACTCTTCCCAACATTACGTAATGCTAACTTACACATTATGCAGGTCTAATGCTCATTTTTAATTCTCATCATTGTTCATCATGTTATCATTTTCTTTGATTTCTTTTAGACCCTTAAAAATGTTAGGTTTAATAGATAGTATTCTAACTTAAATGCACAGTTAGTGATACAACATGATTATTTAAAATAGTATAATTACAAAAATCAATTGTCCAAAAATAAGCATGGAACAAGTGACTTGAACTTAAAGTTATCCCTACTGGAATCAATAAGCTTCCACTTTGTCAAGTGCATAATTTTTGAAGGTCACACTTCCATGATTAGTTGGAATTTCAGGGTGAAAGTCATGTTGGTCATATCTATACAATTCATCTCTTCAATGTCAACTGTCTCGCCCAAGATATGATGGGTATGGTGGAAAATTAAGAAAAGAAAACCAGGGTTGTCAAATACATATGTATATATGTAACAGTTTAGAAAATGCAATTAGGACTCCAAAAAATAGGGTTGGGTTGAGTTTATGTGCAATGACATTTCTCCTAAAATTTGCATGATTTCAATTTCGCCATAGTTTATGATGAGACATACATATAAGTTTATGGCTGGCTGACTACTTTCCCGAATGTTTTATTGTTTTTCTTGGTAGGATGATATGCGATGCAAAACAACCACTTTTACTTTCATTTTGGATATAAAATGCAAATTGCGTGGCGTGTGTCCTTCTCATTTCAGTTTCGACATGATTGTCAACTAAATAAACCAATTTATAATGATGACAATGTTATGAGATTTTGTATGTATGAGAGTCTATATATAAGGGACAAGTCCGGCAATGGAGATGGTGAGTGGAAGCAAATGTAAATAAATATAAAGGATGCGTGAAGCTGACCACATTTGAAATATTGGAATAGTTTTATTTCTGCAGCAACTATGGCAAAATACATAGATTTTCAGATAACACTTTTTCGGTGGTTAACGTATACTCAAGTAAGTAGATATTACATTGTGGAGGACAAAAAGACATCTCATATGAGTATCATAAAAACGGGAACAATTTGGGCAATGATTTATTACATCTTGTGGGCAAATACTTTGATCAAAGTTGTGTACCTCTTCTTAACATATCAAGGTTGGCTGTTGAATGTGGAATTTTTGGACAAAATGTCAATCTTAGTTTATTTTCTCATGTTAATGGAGATGGCACAAGAAACTGTTATTTGGTGTAGGAAAGGGTTGTGCGACATACTTGTGGCGAATTGGCGCCTTCATAAAGAGGTGTTTAGCAAGTTAGGGAAACCGGAAGAGATGGAACAAAAAATTAGATCGAACGACAGATTCCTGGTTTATATTCATTCGTAAGTCTGTTATCTATAATTTACAATTGTGCTTTAGTATCTCTCATATTATAATTATATACTTGACAGGGCGATAGTTGTTGTGGGATGTAGTTCACTTATGGTGCAGTACTATACGGCGCCCAAATACGCCCTCAATACCTACGCTGTATTTCCCTTTGAAAATAATGTCCTCAAAGGGGTGTTTGCTTTTCACGAATTTCTCTTCATGTGGGTTGCTTGGGTTAATGCTGCTAGTTCAATTGTTATGTGCGAAATCTTCTCCGTTTCCTACACTCAATTGTTTCGAGAATTAAACAAGATTCCGATGTCACTTCATCGTAATCATCATACAAGGACAAAACATGAAGGGAAGCCACAAGAATCTATTGCAGCTACTACGAAATCTCAACCCAAAGATGGGTATCCGACAACACTGCCTGTTGTCCTGGTTGAAGTGACGCCGGAAAAAGAACAAGAGAATCATTGCAAAATGGGCTGCAACCAATTTAAGTATGACATTGAAGGACTGCTTTTAGATTATAGGAAGATAATGCTGGCCACTGCAGAATTTAATAATTGGGCTGGGAAATGGATGGGTGGTACAGTTGCTACTCTTTATGTCCAGTTTGTCTCGGATGTCTTTATCATGATTCAACTTTTGAAGGAACCTGGGACTGACTTTATGGCCGTATTTTTCTTTTGTCAAGATGCTATTGTTGGAATGTTTATAATGTTTCGCATGCTGATTTTAATGTCCAGAGTATATCCAGCTTCGAAAGAGTTTCTTCAGCAAATCAAGAATTATATGGAAGTAGACATGTCTCCAAAGCACAGGAAATATTTAATCCGATATCAACGTACCTTTAGGCCGGTGGCTGCAAAACTTAGTGGTCATGATACAACCCCTAACACTGTGCCCACTGGTATCCACACACTGATTAATTATTACATCACTGCTATGATGTGGGAAATTAATTGACCACAAAACACAAAATTTACACTTCAAATAAATAAAATATCAAAATTATTGCATCACATCATGCCAGTAATTGGCTACTATAAAGGTAAAATATACTCATATGCAAGATTAGATTACACAAACATGAATAAAGAATATGTTAATTTAATTCATATATTTTGTCAATGGCCACAAGAATGTTTTTCGCGAGCGTACTGTATAAGGTAAGTGGCCCATATCGGTTGTTGGTATATGTATATGTTGAGTTTCAAGAGAGTAAATAAATAGCTTTCATTTACAATTAAAATATAATATGCACATGCCTTTAAATTGAGTCACTGCAACAGAGTTTTATTTACACTATATTTTCCCCAGAAGAAACCACGCCATTTAAATTTCTAATTTCTTGATTAATACATTCAGCCAAAAAATCGGCCTGTTGCTGAGTTGGAATAATTTTCTTGTCAATTGTCACTGTTATCCGCATTCCCCCGTTATAGCTCATGAATGAAACCCCAATGCCTGCAATCCAAACAGTTACAACAATTTTAGGATATGTGAGGGATTATCTATAAAATGGCTGGAACAAACAAGGTAACAAACTTACTGGAACTACCACGCATTTGAGGCAAACAAAAAGAGACATCCTCAATATCGTACTGATCAAAGCTTTTTATAGGAAAGTTTGGTCCAGGGAAATTTGATAATATCATCGTTGTCATCCAGTTGGTCGCCCAAATATCAGTAAGCCAACTGGGTGGAACCATAAGTAAGGGGACAGTTGCAAAGTTTGTGAGAAGTATTGGTGAACTTTTTAGCAATTTGACTGATTTCTCGGCAACTCTTAATTTATGTTGAAGACAGTCAATCCCCACCGGTAATACCAAAGGTCCTAGGGTCCTTTAAATACACAGTATGTTATCGTATAGTTTGTACGCCATTTTGTGACCTGCGATGACTTATGTTTCGCATGCTTACCAGTGATTCACTAATCCGTTCATGGGGTGATTTTTCCATGGCATGGGAGCTAAGGCTCGCATTATCTTTGGCATTTTATTCCCTTGACCAGTTTTCTTAAGGAAAGTCTGAATACCGCTCCCAAACCCAGCAAGTAGGATTGCAGTCAGGGTGGCCTTATGAGCCTTACTAATTTCTTTCAACTCATTCATGGACACTCTCTCAGACCTAATTGTATACCAATCTTTAGTCAATTGCTTTTCTCGAACGTGCCAAAAATTTCTATCCACGTCCAGAAAAAATTGCTTCAAGTGATAATAGGGCGAGAGAAACACTAGTCCCATGTATATCATGATATTTTCAAGCATGCTCGTTTTCTTGGGTGGGGTTTGCGGTATGCTACTAATCGGCTTATTGCTCAAATTTGTCATGACTAGTTTTAGCAACGAGTACCTGTATTGAAATTCAAATTAAAATATTAACGATTATTAAATTTTAATTTAATTTAAACTTGCCCGTCTGATATTGCATGGTGGACGCGAAATATTATAACAAACTTGTCCTTCTCGTCCGAACGACCCACTTCCATAGTAGGTGTTGAATTGGTATGTATTCTTCCTGGAGAAGGGACAAAGTTCCTAACTATGAGAGCTTCCCAAGGCGACTGACCCTTTCGAAAATGTCTTGTACTGATAGGTCCTGTGATATGCATGAGTTTCTCCTCCGTTATTACGTTTTCAGAGTCATTGTTATTATTATTAATAATTTCCTCAGTTTCCTCGCAAAATCTGATGTGGTCTTGCAGACTAAAGTTTTCTTCTTTCTTCCAAAAGACATAACCCATCCACGATTCGTAATAATGGAGAAACTTTTCATATACTTGATCCCCATTTTTGTGTTTTACATTCATCACATTATTTTGGAAACTGTGTCTAATTTTTTCAAGATCTGGTTTACCTTGATACGTTAAAATAATATTAATAACACACTGGCACTTTTGTGTAATATTATCCAAACCAACTATTCCATCCCTAGCACTTACGATGCGAACAAAATCAGAGCGAAACAGTTTGGCAAAACTTATTACAATAAGTCGATAAATGTAGAGAGGAGATACAAGCACAATGAAGGAGGGGATGAGAATACCATAATAGACAAAAAAAGATAGCACCATTAGCACAAATTTTCCGAGTTTTGATAACACTTTCTGAAATGTGATTGATTTTTTGCAAACCGTTCCATAACTTTTGGAGATCGGGTGAGACTGGGCTTTATTGGGCATCGATGATAATTTTCCCATTTTGATTGATCGAAGTTTGTATAATTTATCTTTGTATCCAAACGGAGATTTTTCTATGTTACACCCAAATCCATTCCCAATTCCAGAGCCGTATTGACTATGACGATCCCGAGTGTTAATGCAGGACAGGGTCGGTCTCCAAAGAGGTCGAAATCTCAACGGCAATTTGAGTGAACTAAACCTCAATAAATTAAACATATTATAGTAAATTAATTAACAAATTCTAAGCGACAAATCAATTTAAAACATTCAATGAAAGAAAAACTCGATTGTTATGTACACGTAATGCAAGAAGTACCTACTAATCAAGTTCTTTTTTAATTCAAAATTCACAGTCGAGTTGAATAAATTATCCAAGTTACAGATAGATTACCTCGGTTAGATCAGGTTATACCTTCTTAAGACGGGCGCAGCAGGTTGGTATGGCTCGGGTAAATTCCAACATAAGAATGATGATTTCAATCTCAATCTAAAACCAAACTATAATACCTTTCATTAAACTTAAAAAAATGTATGTGGTGAACTATGCGCTAAAATTGCTAATTTATCATATTGGGATTGTAAATTGGGAACAAGATCTGAAGGTGAACTAAATAAAACTTACATTGAGGGAATTGGTCCTATCTCCTGCAAAATAGCTAATTTGGCTACAAATTAAAGAATGTCTGTATGTCATATTTGTATAATGATAGATTTACCATCATATATCTTTACCTATGGGCACAAAATATAGGTAATCATATGAAACCATTCTAATTCATTCTTATTGATTCATTCTTATTAATGACATTATTATTATTCGCTAGTGGATATCTGTTTTGTAAGTTCATCGATGTTAGCCGAGGTGCCCTAGTGTTAAGCCATAAGTTGTTTCAATCGAAAGGGCAAGTGCAGGGGAACCGGTATCTCAAATGCTATATATTCCCCATTAATCTGTATTACCACTGCAAGTCAGCATCAATGAGTGAAGTGAAGCGAGTTGAAGGACACATATATACAGTATAATAATAACTGGGTTAGTTGAACTTTATGAACTGTGGAGTGGACACCAGAATCATCATCAACTTAATGTTCATGTATTATGTTCTTATAAACATTACAGCAACAGGAGTTCAATTAAGGACGAGAGCCACCTTCTTGATAACATATTTAACAATTCTTTGTGAACTAGAAATTAAATTCAGCAAGGTTGAAGGTCTGGCATAGTTATATTTGTCAGTTAGTCAGTATTTTTATGCTAAATACAAATTTTAGCTTTATAATACAATTTCTCAATAATTCCCAAAATTAAACTGAATAGCAATCCCAAAACAATTACAGCAAATGCAGTGGATACATCTCTAAGTTGTAACTCTGTAGTAGCTCGTGGGCTTCTTTGAAAATCTTTAGCTAAGCATTTGAGGGTGGAATTTCTCAAAAGGTCGTTGTAGTGTTTAAAGTGCAATCCATGTTCCAGAACTCGGACCAATCTAATGTAGGTACATAAATAAATTGCAAGTATTGAGATTGAAAAGTAACGCATGAAATGTGCATCAAAACCTACCCATAATTCATAGGTTCTTTAATTCTTGAATTTTTTGAAACATAAAATCCCGAATAGGTAGCCATGTTCCCTACGGTCACCGATGTCAATGACGAACACAATTCAACATCGCTAAATCCCAAAGTTCGTGAGAGTGGTATAAAAAAATCCCACGTGCTGAGAAAGGCGTATGACCCCCGAACAGATTTCGTGACACTGTCTTCATCGCTAATATAAAATGCAGAGATCTCTTTCATGAATTCCTCTCGATCCCTCCCTGGCTATCGAATGCATATATCGTACAAATCACTTACTTATGAATACAATTCGTACTAATTGAAAATGTATTGAAAAACGATACTATAAAGCATCCGCTTACCGGAGCAATGTATCGCCCCCATTGCTGAATTGGATTCGTGAGTATTTTAAAACCATGTAAAAACAAATCATCAAAAGCTCTTATAAGCTGCCGCTCAAATGCCAACTCAGAAATTATTGTTGCTCGAAAAGATTCCAAAATAATGTAACCAAGCAGGAACGCAACCAATGTCAAAATGGAACATGGAATGCTTCCACTACGTTTGTACCATCCTAGAAAAAGTGAGAAAACACGTTGCGAACTACTTAGAATATGTATTATATCCTTCTATATTTCATACCCATTACAACTATTTTCATTTACCATGCTCGCTAATGGCAGCCACTATGATAAGAAAACATTCGTTTGTCTGAAGAATGTCCACATGGTTATAGAATAATAGGATTCGATATCCACCATACACCGACAACCATGTAATAATTAGAACAATCCATAAGGAAGGGGAAAGTGTTCCAGTGTAAATGTCGCGCACCGATGTTGAAGGTGGAGGATGAAATATGGCCAACATTCTTAGAAATAATTAAACACAATTTTATGCATACAATTGAGTAATGGAAGTAAATTACATCAAATTCAATCAAACGTACGGTTCTCTTGTTAGTGGATATAGTGCAACGACATGTTTAACTCTGAATGGAAGCAGGTATGATAATGGTATTGTTATATCTGCACCTCCATTAATCAATTGTTGTCCAATCCCACCCAACGTTCCATTTTCTTCTTTCAGGTAGCTGTCAGACGTGACTACTTTAATGCTAAATAGATGCATGGAATATGTTATATCATATTATATTAAATTTATGCAAAGGCTTTACGAAAAGTTGAGCAGTAGTTGCAACTCCCACATGATCTTAATGCAGTATCCTCCAACAATTTGCAAATTTCCTTCGGTATCGTTGCGGTATTCGACTAAATTGTAATTGTCCGGATCATTCTGCAATAAATAAACAATACAAATTTATTTAAAATAGATGGACACAGTTAATATTTAATACTGTTGTACCACCCCAGTCACTGCTACCAATTGACCATATAGATTCCATCCCATTTCCCTGCACAAGTATTTATTATCGAATACTGCACAGTCTTCTTGTAACAATTCCTGCAATATTTGAAACAAAGTAATGATATTTATTTACTGTACAGAAAAACGTAGGATTCACGTTATTTGGAGAAGTATATTTCTTCCCAAATTGAGTTGCGTTAAGCAAGTTATGGATTTTACCGTCGCATCGCCTACACTATCAATGCCAAATTCTTCATATTTAACATAATGTTTCATATATAAAGGTAGGTTCGTTGCAAATCAAAAAAGGTTTAGGGCGACATGGTCATCATAATGTAAATAAACTTCCCTTAAATGGAAATTGTACGTGGATTACGTTTGGTCAATGCCCACCTCTTTGCCTCGTTTCTCGTTATTTCCAGAGAAAGGTATGATTAATAATGTGTGTGTCTGATAAGAAATCCACATAACATGTACATGTGAAAGTAACGATTTCAGTGTTTGTATAGCATGCCACATAATAAGGTGTTGATTGCTTTCTTCGAGCGAGTCCCTCTCCATCATAAATACCGAAAAAATGTATAAATCAGCTTGTTCAAAATGCATTCTCAAATACACGCAACAATTTATTTCGACAAAAAAACTAGCGAGGGAAATCATTTTCATTCTATAGCACCTATACATAAATATTTTAATTACTATTAGAGAAATGATTAGCAGATTAAGGTATATTAAACATCGCTGAACATGATCAACCACTGAATTATCTGGACCTGTTATAACTTAAACAACATTTACAGTTGCTGAATTAAAAATAAACGAGAAAGCTACGAATTTGGAATGGTTTGAACTGAACTGTAAAACCATTCCCAATAAATGGGATTTCACCACCAATAAGCTCCAAACTGTGAAAATTACATTAAATTAAATTTTGACCAATATACATAGTTTATATCAAAGAAATTTTACCCATTGCACTCCTGTACGTTTGTCACTGGAAACCCCATTGTAATTCTGAAATGAAGTAAGTTTTTTTGTATAATTATTCTCAAAGATTAATCAAATATGGTATAATTTACGTGGGGTTAGCGTAGCCCCCGAATGATTCATACAGTCGGACACAAATTGCTCGTGGCACTTCTGCCGCAATCTTTAATGTGTTTGCAATGACGGCATTATCACTCACAGTGACCCAGCTATTTGGCAAACTGAAAATTGTACACACACGTTTTGTACTTATACATATGTACGTTCTCCAATGTTTTAACAATGCTCACTTTGTCCCAGTCAAGTCCGTAGAAATTAGTGGAATGTTATTTGATCCCAGATAGTTCAACTCAAATGATTTTCTGATGACATCTGCATTCTGAAAGGTTCCCTCATGTGGTAGAACTGCATAATAAATAAAATGCTTGTGCATATCGCAGTTTGCATCTGGATTCTTAGGTGAACGCAGTAATGACATTTGCACAACATTTTCTCGAACATGCCAACCATATTTCGAGTCTGATATTATCGAAACTCCTTTGTCAGCTTGGGACATGTCCACCCACCTTTTTTTATCGCAGACATTATTGAATTACAATGTGAATTTAAATTGAGACTGATTTTTACTGTATATATAGTAATTATGCATACTTATGCCCGCAAACTTCAAATTTAGCCATATCCCAAGACGTATTGATATGTGTAGGACGACTGACATGGCCAAATTGTATTTCAAATGTGGCGTTTCTTGCCAAGATGTCTACGGGAAACTCCACCTTTAACATTTTGTGTTCTTCTTTCCAGTCCACAATAGTATAATATCTACATAGGATGAATAAGTATTCATATAATACATATTACACCAAGTTAGAAAGAATGTTAAATAAAAGTGCATAAAAATTATAATACTCAATCATGGGGGAATCACATCTCATTATGGTATAACGTATGATAGAACTTCCATTCCCGAATTCAGCAGACCATCGGTAACATCCTACAATATCCCCAACAGCTATCAAATCCAACGAGGTGTTACGGAAGTCAGGCTCTCGTCTTGTTTCTAAGTGGTCTACATATAAGTATGTATACATTTAAGAAATGAATAACGTATTGTTGGGTATATACAGACCAAAGCTTTCGCCACAAATTCCAAATCTAAGCCAACAAATTAAGATACCGTTACAACTTACAATCCATAACATCCCACGCGTCCCAAATCATTGGTAAATCGTCATATATATAAAATCTTCCAGGTTCCACCCCCTTATTCAAAAAGTCATTGAATGCTGCATCGGAACCGTTGAAAAATAATCTTTCAGTTGGTAATCCAGGAGACACCGTGGAAGCTTCCAGACGGATAATTCCATTGTTAAAAGTGCCAAATCCAGGAGACGGAGAATTCGCTTTTACATAAAATGTATATAATTCAATATTACATTTCATGACACATTCATTATTTGACATTCTGTCTTTGTAATGAGACATACCAGCATATGTGACCGCATTTGTGGGTTCAAGAGCTTCAAAACTGGAATATCCACTTGGGGAAAGTTCGACCAATGCTGCCGCAAAAGTATGCGGTACTCTAAACCGTCCTTCACCTTGGTTTTCAAATGAACTAGAATTGAGAGTTACATCCTGAATAAATTGACCAGAAGGGAGGTCAGCATCATTATCTGGCTTCATAAAAACAACAGTATGAACTGGCCAGGGTAGAGGATTATAGATAGCTTTGGTGGAAGTACCACCCTGCAAAATGTGGTTATGGTACGCGTCTCTAAGAATTTTTAGGGAAGAGAAAACTCCTTCATAAATTCTCCAAGCTTCTTCCGCAACTAGTTGAATACATGATCCTGGCAGGACGTCGTGAAATTGCTAATGAGATATTGAGCATTTTCAATTAAAAGAAAGTTTAAAAACATTTTAATTCATCAATAATTTGTACATTTAGAAGCAAATTCTTCCAGTTTGTATCTATTTCTCCCATGTCCCTAGAAAATTGCCTTCATTCAGTAACAAGTGCCATGAAGAATAACTATTTTAGTGTAATTACAACGCAAGTTGTTCATCGTCCACCCTCCCCAAAGCGTATGCAATGCACATGAGTTCTTCTACCCAGAGTTGTCACTTCTCATTCTCACTTCAAATGAGAATGAGAAATGAGAACGAGAAGAAGGGAGGCTTCAATCAGGTGAGAATGAGAATGAGAATGAGATTTTTTTTTATGAAAAAAGCGAGAATGAGAATGAGAATGAGAGTTAGGTTTTTTGAAATTGCGAGAAGAAGAATGAGAATGAGAAGAGAAGAAAACTGCTCTCTCATAAGTAGTGAGAAGAGAATCTGCCGAATTTAGTTTCACCCATTATTCTCAGTTTTCCCAACTTTTGGCAGATTGGCACGGAGTATGAGCGGAACGAAATAACATACAAATACCAACACATGATATTATTTACAGCAGTAATTCAAATTGAACGTTCCAATCATAGCTGAGTCGGATATCCGATTTTCGGATAAACTGTCCATCCGATCCGATCCGTTTCAAATCGGGTGGATCGGATTTTTTTTAAATGGATAAAATCGGATTCGGGTGGATCGGATTTTTTAAAAACGGATGAAATCGGGTTTGGGTGGATCGGATTTTCAAATACGGACTTGGGTGTATCCGATTTTTTTTAAATAAAATTTTCAGTGTTGCAACTACACTTATTTGTCGCATTTTTTCCCTTAATTCATTGCTCTGTAGTGCAGTTGAACCATACCCAAAACGGATTTATCCAATTTTTTGATAAATTATCCGATCCGTTTCAAATCGGGTGGATCGGATTTTTGAAAAAAAGCGAGAATGAGAATGAAAATGAGA
>JAQFZJ010000355.1:0-31968 GCA_034695645.1 Folsomia fimetaria
GAGCAGTAGACCGATATTTAATAGGTAAGGTATTCTCGAATCATAATCCTGTTACGAAACCCAACCCATCAAACCCATGGACCTTGACTTCATTTTGATCCACAAATCTGTGGTCTATTCTTGAATTCATTCAGTCATGTTAAATAATGCATGCTTGGTCTTTTAATGCACTGTCTGTCTGTGCAAATACCACCTTTCCTTCTATGTACTAGTTCTGTTCTGGCTGACGTGCTAAAATGCGGGTAACGAAACGACGTGAATCGCAAATTAATTGAGTTTAAATTCAAATAAATCACGTCACTCGGTATTCTGGTGATTTTACTTTGCTTTGATGTTGTTGTAGCTTATCTAGTTGGATAACTCCAATCTCATCACACCTTACTTTGAAAGTGAAAGCAATGGGAAAGCTATTCATACATTCATGGACGTCATCCATATCCATCCCTTAAAATAGGATATATACAAATACAGCAAGGGGAATGAAGTGGTGAAAGAAATTTGAATAAATAATGGATGGACAAACAACAAGGACAACTCACCACACCTCAACCACACCAAATCACACACAACTAACAACTAACTAACTACCTGCGTTGGTTTTATCTTGTTTTTCCAAACTTTAAAGTAATTAGCGAGCTATTCTTACTTTTGTTGAAGTCTATACTTGCGTCACTAAATTCTAAAATGAGACAACTTTTCCAGTTTTAAAATTTTGAGTCCAGCCATGGAAAGGATTGAGTAGAGTGAGATGGTTCTGTTTGTAATGGTCAGGACAGATGAAGTAAGAAAAATATATATATGCGTGGGTGTATGGTTGATGTCCAGTGAAGATGAGACCCTTGTAAATTTTTGTCTCATTTTCACCCTCCTCCACCAGTCTCACTTATACATGGATGACATTAATATAGAAAGATGAAAAAGGAGTGGATAGAATGGAGTGTGCTTTGGTTTAGAATCGTAAATAGGGAGGTAAATTATGTCATTTCTATCTTTAAAATAAGACAGTAACTCCAAAAAATTGACGGATGACTTAGAGAAATATTGCTCAGGAATATGGCCAACATCTTGTCAAAAAGAAGGCACATCATTCCCTGAATGTAAAGTACATACACTTTCTTTACTTTCTTGGAGATCAGAACCAACAAATTGAGTTTAAATTCAAGAAGGGCACTCGCTTTCTCTCTCTCACTTACTTTACTCAGCTTAACTTTCTCCGAGAAGAACAAGGACAGCTTTTTTTATGCTTTACTTTTTAAAGTTGGATGACATTTGACACTTGACATTTATATTTCATAGTATAGTATAGTATTTCGCTTTGTATATTGTATTATTCACGGTTGGATAGAGTATGCAAATTAGTTTAGACTTTTATGTACCTATATCTTTCCCGAAAACTTTGATATTAATATAAACAAAACAAACAGTGTTGACATTTAGCTTATTGTCAAATAAGTAAAGCTAGCTTGTTGAGCTGAATGTCATCTTCCTTCCATTTGTCATTCATAAAGCACTGTTTTTCATACTCGAAAACTTGTGTAGACATTCACATGTATTTAATTGAGGGATTAAAATTAAATGTCGACAGTAAAAAGTGGTGGGAGTGGGTGGATGGATGGACGAATGAATTCGTGGAATAGGGTGGACATTGGATTTTGTGATGAATAATGATGATGCATATGAGCTCTTCCCTGTGTTTCACTGGTGGTGGAGTATTATATAACTTAATTAAATTATTACTTCCAGAGATAACATCAATTTGTTTGCTGGAAATTAGTTTCATGTGGAATTGAAATGGAGGAAGTACAGACATACACTTTGCAAGAGGGATAATTGGCATTATTACACAAAATTGGGGAAAATGGACTGTAATTTGTGTGTACTTACTCGGCCATGTAACATGCTCTGCTCTATGTATGGATGTATCGTAAGTATGTGACTAATGAAACGAGCAGAACGCTGTGAAAGTGGTGCGACATGGTTACATTTAAATAATATATCTGTAGGTGGAGCGAAGTGCCGTTAAATTGTGATAAATTGATCTCCAGCTACCAGTCGAATACACCAATAATTCCGTCATTTCATTAAATTTCCAACGGATGGATAATATATAAAAATTTAATGTTTAAATTTATTCACACTTCGATTATCAGCATTTTATGAAATACTTATATGCAAAAACTTGAAATAAGTATGCATATTAGGTTTAAGAATTATAGAAATAAGTGCCTATACCTTGAGCCTAAATTCAGTCGGAAGTCCACCCGGAAGTCTTGCAACCATCCGCATCGCATCTCTCCATTGCGAGAAGCCGGTATCCTTTGCTGGGGGACGACCACCCCCACTCCCCAAATTCAGTAGTGGGATAATCCGGAGTTCTGTTGAATTAGCGAATGAATAAATAAATGCATAAGTGCATGAATAAAGTGCTTCATGTCAAACTTAAAAAAAGCAACAACTTACGACCAGAAGAATGCCTCCGATCACAATTGATGGTGCCGGAATATGCGAAAGTTTTTAAGGAATTTATAAGTTCTGTCATCTTCCTTAATTTCTCGCAGAATTTTATTTAATTATATTTTTCGCACAAAAAAATGTTCCCTTTAAAAGTCACATTATTTAAACGTGTTTATTTTAATGAATTAATTTAATGCTTCAGATTCAGATGATCCTACTTTGAATGAGGAGTATGAAATATAGTATCCACTCACAAATTTATTATTAAGGTCAATCTGTGGACATTATTTCAATTATTTGTGCATTGTTCCGCTATTATTTTCTCGTATATACTACATATAAATTGTAACTCAGACAGCTATAATAGGTTCGGCTAATAAATTGCATGCATAGTCACTGCACCAACGAACGAACATTATATTATTCATATCAATCCCATCTGGTCTTGTACAGAAGTTGTCTCTTTTATTAACATTAGGACGAGAATATTAATAAAATATAAGTAATGCTGTTGCGGTTTCTTATGTTATTTGTATTGTGTGTGTATTATGCACAGTAAATAATACCAGACTTTGTGGTATTTGGTATTATGTACACACACCACTCACTGCCACCGTGTCAGGCAGGATTAATAAGTATTTGGACAAGTCATATAAACACTCTCTCTTGTGTGACAATGACACACCTCTAAATATATAAATTTGAAATAATTGATCATGAGAATAAATAGACCATGTAATTTTTGTCTTTGATGTAAATGATTAAAAAGTAGTTTAAGGACTCTGTATTATTTGGAGAGATGTTATTTTGAGGGACAATTCAGTGCTATTATTCACACGAGGTTGAATTACTTACTCTGCATAAGCTGGAGTAGTATGTAGGTATACTCGGACTGAATGTTGTTATAATATATCGTATATTTTTCTGTCAGAGATGATGTGTATCCAGGCCTGTGGATAGAGCAGAACTGAACGGAGAAAGCAAGGGAAAGTGGTATTCTCGTGCTGCTGGAGAATATCATCATCATCATCGTCCAGACCAGTTGGTGGGTTAGTTGGTGGTATGGATGGGTTTGAATTCATGCTATAGTGTAGCATGCATGCTTACTTATGTACTTGCTTTCATCTCCTTTTCCTTATTATTCCTTATTCCATCCATTCGGCCAGCTCCGTCCTATCGATCCCCCTCCAGTTTGGCTTGGTCTGCTTGTTGGAGGCAAAGAAAGAAAGAAAGAGAAAGAAAGAAAGACGGTGTGCTTTCACCAAAGTAAGCACTTCCACTATTTCTACTTGTCTCCTTTCTTTATACAGAACCTGTAAAGTGGAGTAAAGAAAGATGATGATAGTATAATGTTGCGTTTCTTGAGTTGGTTGAGATCATAGGAGCAAATAATGTCTCAATTTGCCTCATGTTCTAAATTACAGTATTCGCTATTTAGTAGAGTGGATGGAATTAGATTGGGATGAGGAGACTAATTTGTCCATTTCCAGGAAATATATAGTAATTTTCCCAGAAGGGAAATGTATGTCAAGATGAGTAAATAGAGAGAGAAAGTCATGGCTGATGGTCGCGAATGAAATGAATGAGACCTGTCATCCTCATTTCCTCAATGAGACGACGATGAGATCTCAAGAAATTGAAGAGGGTGGAATGGAGTCGAGTTGAGTGGACTGGGAAATGAAAATGATGTCAGCATCCCAAAATGAAGGAATAATGTTCCAGTTAAAGGCTTAATCACAGGACAGTGGAGAAAGTCGCTGCTTCATTTCTAGCATATTGATGATCTGGCTTGGTTCCACTTTCTCTTTCTGCTTTCACCTTACCTCAATATGGACACACCGTTTCGGGGTTCTATATCAATCCATCTATACTGCACTACACCATAAAGGAAAGGAGGAAGGTGAACGTCCTCCCACGTGTGGGTCCTGTTGTCCATGTGCTGACGAGGACGTGACTTTCTGCTGTGGTGACATTCTATATACACTTCAGGGTTTGGCGTCACCTATGTACCTGCCTATCTGGACCAAAATTCAATCCAATCTCTACCACACAAACTTTGGTGTGGTGGATATTGTCCATCTAATTCAATTCATTGTTTGTATAATCGAACTACATAGAATTCTCCTCGCTCATGCATCCTTTGCTTTCTTCGGGATGCAGTTCATTTCACTCGCTTTCACCAATGACTAACGAACACAGAATGGGTGGATTATGTCGGGATGAGTGATAAGGCATGCATACTGAATTCCTAATGGCATGAAGGAAAGGAGAGATTGTGGGCTTAAGGAAGAATGAGAGTTTATTCTTGTTCAATCAGAAAGAAATTCTTTCAAATTTCCATTCAACTAGGTAGATGGATAAAAAGGATGGAAAAAGTGACACTACTACGGGATTCATGTCATGATATGGTATTATTCTTATTCTGTGAATTGAGTGGCGTGGTGGTTTGTGTTCTGTTGCGAATGATCTGGTTTGATGGACGGTGCAGAATTTGCAGATTTTTCCTGTCCAGAGATGAGAGAGTGAGAATGATGATGATGGAGTATGAAGTGGATTGTCACCGTTGTTAGAATTTCCACTGAATCAGAAAATAAATTGCAAATCTAGATCATTCATTAAGCCAGGGGAAAGAAAGTCAATCGTGAAATCAATATTTAAAGAATACAATGATGTATTATTGCGCTTTTTGTCAAGTGTAAATACTGATACATACGTGCATTTCAAATAGTACAAATTTCAAAATTCTGATATATTATTTTAACCACAGGGTTGTGAAAAGTTTTGTATAACGAAATCACACTACTCACAGAGGAATAGACTAATCAAGTAATCGTGGTTAAAAAATTCATGTTCAAATGAATCTACATAAATTATAGATTTGATTGAGTTTAATCCCAAGCATTATTAAGCGTTTAGTTTACGGTTGATTAAGGTAGCTGCATTCGATTATTTGTAGAAGGAAATTTAATTGGAGTGCACAACATCCAAGTGAATTTCGATAAAATTGTCCAAGCTCAAAAATAAGGCTCTATTTTATATCCTATTTCTTCTTGTATCCAAAACCAAACCGTGGGAGAGCAGAGGCTAGCATTTTTGGACGGTTTTCTTTACTAGTATTGGTAGCAGATGAAGATATTGCGTTTGAGGCATTAGTGACGCTTTGATTGGGTCCAGTCTGCATCAAAATAAAACCAAAATCAACACTTGTATAACACAAATGAAATCGTACGTTAATTTTAAACAATGTCTTTGTCTTACCGTGCTTAACCTCTTTGTAATTACTTGATTATTCTGTTTAGCTTGTATTTCATGTCCACCGCCTCCTATTGAATTATTTAAAGCCGGTGTTGGAACCTGGCCCCGAATTCCCATTACTTGCTTTCCTCCGTACCGAGTACTCGAAATAGTAGTTTTAGGACTAGATGGAATAATTTTCTTTAATGGTGGAGCAGTAGAACTTTCTGAAGCTGGAGTCTGGACCCCATAACCACTCGATCTGACCCCCGAGTAAGAAGTTCTTCTTAATGGAGTTCCTCCACTGTTACTATTGTTACTGGTGCTACTGCTGCTAGTTCTTGGTCTTGGTTGAAGTATAGGACTCGATTGTGCGACGGGAGGAAGGAATTTTCTCCTGACGGGAGCACTTGCACATCCGGATCTATTTAGCCTTTCTCCCTGCATCGTCCCAGAAGAGCTCATTTTGTCCATGTCAACTTCTACCAAAGGCAAAAGTGGTTTTACAGATGCTTTGAGAGGTTTAGAAGTTCCAGGCTGGGGAGTGACGACGGCACATGATTTCAGGCTATTGCTATTACGACGGTTGTCAAAGGTGGGGCCTCGTTTAACCGATTTAGATGGGGATGGGGAACTGGATTCTGTTAAAAAACACTTGTGGATAAATTTTAAGTAATAATAATAATAAAATGTTAGCAAATTCATACCAGAGGTTGCGGTCGCAAACGAAAGCCTTTTCACACTGTTAATTAATTCATCATCGTCGGCGGCACTACCGGCTTTATTAAGTTTTCCTCCCACGCCAAAATATCGGGTGCAACTTGAGGAAGGTGACATGGGAATTCTGGCAGCGGATTGCACCGAGGGAACTATAGGTGCACCCGCTCTGGATGGAGAAGTCATGGTGCTCACGGTTGATTTTGGGGGGCATGAGCTAAAAGAAGTTAACCAACTATTAAATTAGCATTCAACACAAATTATTTGCAACTTAAAATAAACCATACTGGAATGACAACGTTCTTCGTGAAGATGGAGTGGTCATCGGGGTCGGAATGTATTTCGAGGTTGGATTTGCATCTGGGCTATACTGGTTGGTAATTGGACTACTTATTAACATACTTAACTGCTGCAGTTTGGAATTGACACTGTCCCTTCGTTTCTTCTCTCGCACAACGAATTCCTCCTCCAGAGCTGGTTCGCCAAAGTTTTTCTTATTCCCGTCCTTGTCCAAACATTTTGATGTCATATCCTCTTCCAATGAAGAAATTGTGCTATTGGACGGTGGTGTTGGGAAACAAGGGCCATTCGAACTTGAGCTTGCAACAGGGGTGGTTGTGGTGGTATTATTATCAGAATGATTATCCTGTGCATTTTCAATTGCTGCCGTATCAATTATTTGTTCTAAAAGCCCATCCGAATCCGCGGAACAGGAAAATGCGCTCAAGTTATCAATATCTAGGAGACTATCTGCAAAGACCAACAAAATCAACCGTCAAAATAACTTTCCCTTGCATCAATCAATTCAAATTAAGAAACCCTTACCGGAATCGGATAAATTTAGTCCAACACTTCTCCTCTTGAGAGGAGTAGTAGATATTTTATTGTCATCGCAAACTACAAGTTCTCCAGTTGGTGGATCTTGTTTTACCTTTGTTACATCATTAGAATACGTTTCTGTCGTAAAAATAGGAGAAAAAGGGTCCACAGCTCGATGATCCCTTGCCACACGACCTACGGGTGTTAAAATCAAGCCTTTCTTATTCCTCGACGTCTTGGGCTTTCTCATACCAAGGCCTAGCCCAAATGGAGATGAACTCGTGGAATTCAGACTGCCATCAGGACCTCCTTCTTCCAACAAGTTCATAAGAGGGGGAGGAATTAGTGGGGGTGGTGCTATGAACGACAAATTCTTCGGAAGTGGGTTTCCTACAGCTTGAGGTTGAAAAAGGCCAAAAGTATCGTCATATTCAGCTGCGCTTTCCAACTTTTCTGGAATTGGTGCCGTTGACATTGATTCATTCAAATCGATCAGAAGCGGACAACTAAGGGACGACTCTGTTAAGACAAACAAAAAATAAGAACAAAAGTTATCGAAAAACTAACTTTAGACTTAAAAACACGCAATAAAATGTATAAATTAAATCAATTTGGAATTAGAACCCACCCTGATGTTCCATTTTAATCTCTTCGTTCTCGCCACACCCACTACCGTTCATCATCTTACTAATTAACTCCACAAGTGCAAATAACCCAAATGAACATTAACCAAAACTTCAGCCACGTAATTAAACAATTTAAGAGCACACCAGCAGAGTATAGTAATTAAATATATATATAATTTCACCCAACGAAATATATGCTGTTATAAGTTGTTAAAAAATAAAGTTTCAAAATTGCAGGAAATTTATTCTAAACTAAAATAATAGCCAAAATAAATAGCGACACGTGAAGTGAAATAAACGCTCAACGGAAAAACTTGAGCAGAATTTTTGGTTTTCGCAGTTTTGTGGTGGTTCTGATTCCCTCGTTCACAGTTTTTTTGACGTCAAACTCACTCAATTTGAGATTGCTTTCTCTTTTCAGCATAAAAATTTTATAATAACATGTCAAATGATATCTTCTTATCTTAATTTAAAATAGTTAAATTTTATGCTAAGCAATTAATGATAATGCAAATTATATTATTATAGGCATGCATTAATTGATTGAAGGCATATAGGGCCTACTAAATGTTATAGTAGTTAAATTAAATATTTGTCTAACCTTATGCATGCATGGTAAAAGTTGAGTAAAAATGCAAGTAAGTGTTCAAGTAAAATGGATTCCATGTTTTGGAGAGGAAGTTCCTAAAACAGATGTGCCCACTTATATTTGTGACCCGTTGCCCTCAATGCCTTCCGAGAAATAGGATGTTCATTTCATCGTAGTATTTACAGCAAACAATGACTTTGCTACAAATTCTTACAATATTGCTTGTTGTGCGAGGAAGGATTAAAAGATTGCAATGTGTAAATAATGTAAAAACAATTTTTGTATGCTTTCTTCTTTCTCGTAAAAAATGTTGGGGTCCAATGGTTCACCACCCACAAAGCTAATAATAATGCCAATAGAAAAATGTGATATAAGGGACTGCACCCTGATATTAAGGCTTTCTGTCTCTCTCACAACGTCACAACTAATTCCGTTTCACATACCCAGTCAAAATCAGAATGAGAGATATTTCGAACTATACAAAATATTTATTACTACTAATTAGTTTAATAGGGTGGTGGATGATTGCTTATTCTGTTGCTGCAGAAAATGGAGGTGGTAAATTTTCGCCACTTCCAACCAAAACACTTTATCATCATCGGATGAGAAACGCTCAAAACGCTCAAAGTGATTTTTTTAAACAATTACAAACCACCAGAGTACAAAGAAACCTTTCAATTTATATTACTAATATTATTTGACACAGAACGTGATCCGGCATCGAACTCTACCATCTCGCCACCACTTTCACCATCACTTTCACCCACCTGGATTCAAGATGTGAGGGCCTGGACACCTGTAAAACAACGAAATAATCCGTCCAATTTTGACCCAAATAATCCGACCAATAATGCTCTTATCCCATATCCTTCGTACTACGCTACACAACTTCAATCTCAACCTTCTTACTCAAATTCCGTTATCCTTCCCCCATCTCACTCTACCCCCACCACACCCACTATTACATGGTCTCACCCTCATTCTTACTACCCCACCTCCACCCAGCACAGGAGAGAACCACAATATCAACACCAACATGATTACGTCCCAGCTAAGAAGAAAGTTTGTAGTGGTAAAAAGAATTTGGTGGACGACTTTGGAATCATTTCGCTCATTCTTTCTGCTTTCTCCACCTTTGTCGGATTCAGTTTGGATCTCGTGCTCTCATTCAAAGTAACAACAACATCTCTTATCTTATTACATTACCTTACCTTTTAAAAATATAAACCAACCTGGCCGGATGTAACTTGTTCTTATAATTTTTTGTAGGGCAACACAGTCGCCATCATCTCCAAATTCTTTGGTCTCCTTTTTAGCGTGCCTTCATCAGCCATCACGGCTTTGAATGTTTCCAATCCTTTCACGTACCTATTGTCGAATGGATTGAACATTCTTTCTATTGCAACTACCCTGTTTGGAACAGGGGGAGGAGTCAGCATTGGAAATTTGGGGTTGGCTACCGATGTCATTTTTGAGATTTTAGGTATTTATGGTCTCGTGCTCAGCGTATTTTCCACATTTCCTGACCTGTTTGATGAAGTTGTGGATGCAGCGTATGTTTGGGGATATGGTCCACCTGTGAAAGCATTTATTGAAGGCTATGGCTGCCATAACCCTTATTATAATACTGCTAATACGATTTTAAAGTAGGATATGAAAATAATTCATTTTATTACAAGATAAAACAATTTCATTTATTATTTATTGTATCATTTTGGATAATTGTGGGGTAAATTGTAAAATCCTGCAGCACATCAAAAAATAATAATTCGAAATTGATAACACGATTTAATTTTCGATCTGTAATTTTATCGGAATTACTGTAATTATAAGTCCTGACATGAATTTGGTCAATGCAACATGATGCTTTAAGAACTGTTCTTTGTCCGCTAACTATCATATCTGTGGTGGTGGTGGTGGCTCATTTTCAGTCCATAAAATCCTTAAATCCGGGCATCACCTGTTCCACTTTCACTCTCTTCCTTCTTTCACGTCAATCAAATTCTGAGTGGTTTTGCTTTACTTTTTACATTTATTTACAATATTATATTTTGAGAATTGTAAGAATTGCGAATTGTTAATACACATAAACTTTGCAAAATAAATAAACTGAATGGAATAGTTAAGTGCAAAGTAAAGTAAACGCTGGTTAGATAATAGAAACCGGTTTGCTATTTTTATTATCTTCTTTTACCTGGATGGATACAACATAACCTTCACATTTAATTTAATACAACACTAACTACTCGGGCTGGACAGGGGACAATTTTGCTTGAAAGTTGTTAATCGTGAATTAAATCGATACTACTTTGGAGCTTGTACACCACCGTATTGCTTACTGTTCGAGATTGGAAATTCTTTGTTAAAGTTTTAATCTGATTAAATCAAGGTAAGATTATACTTTCGATTACAATTCTTTATTCGTGTATTTCTTATCAAATAATTAGTAATTAAAGAGTTTTGATTATGAAGATTAACATGGAATGCAACATGTGATGTGCCTGCTTTTCAAAAGATTCATTGATCTGATAACCTTTTATCAAAGTATTTAAGAGTGGCATATTATTTATCTGTAATATAATTCATAAAATTCAAGTTGTTATATAACATGTGACACGTAAACTAAATATAACATCTTATTAAATAACTACACACTAAATCCTGATCCTAATTCGTAAATCTTAACTTTGATTAAGTAATAACTGCTGCTATTGGAGCTGGAGGTTCTTCCATCCATGTCGTTTATCTCCTTTATATCTCGAGGCTCGAGGCTGATCATCAGCAATAATAACAGCAGTAGATCTACATTTGGGTCAATTGTCATAAAAAATAGGACTCCAAAAAGTTATTGTTCCATCATTCCATCATTTCGAAACATGGCAAATTCTTCTTCCTCCAAACCAAGGGTATTTGTGACTCGTCCAGATGTACCAAAACAGGCCATGGATCTCTTAAAAGAAAGGTTTTATCAGCCAATAAGTTATTCGATAACTACAATTGATTAGTCTTGGCTAATATTTGGATGTCTTCTATTAGATGCGAGGTAACCATGTGGGGCGAGGAAAGGCCTGTCCCGAGAGACTATTTCCTTCAAAATGTATCTGGTGTGGATGGGATTTTTTGTCTTATCACGGATAAGATTGATGCAGAATTGTTGGATGCCGCGGGTTAGTTAGGAAAAATAGAAAATGAAATATTTATGAGCAGTTCAGTTAACTTTAATTTGTATTCAGGGCCCCAGCTCAAAGTTGTGGGCACGATGTCTGTGGGCGTTGATCATGTCGACTTATCTGCTATCAAAGGGAGAAACATTCGACTCGGTTATACCCCCAACGTCCTAACTGACGCCACGGCGGAAACAACCATAATAGTTTTGCTCGCTGCAAGTCGCCGGGTCTTCGAAGCGCATAACGAATTGGTGTCGGGTGGTTGGGCGACGAGTGCGTGGGGTCCACTGTATTTATGTGGCCATGGTTTGAGTGCCTCTACTGTGGGTATTTTCGGTCTGGGTCGGATTGGAAAGGCGGTCATGGATAGGTTAAAACCATTCCGAGTGGAGAGATTCATCTATTCAGGGAGAAAGAAGCAGGAAGATGGTAGGTGGAGGTGGACACAGCGTTATCAAATAATTTATATGAAGGGCTATATTTCTTGCATTGGATTTAGTTACGGACGCAGAATTCGTGGATTTCGAAACGCTATGTAGGGAGTCCGACTTTGTCATTTGCACCGCCGCTCTCACGCCTGATACGAAGGAAATTTTTAATGAGAAAGCTTTCTCCTTGATGAAACCGAATGCCGTTTTTGTCAACTCGAGTCGTGGAGGTGGTTTGATTTTAATAAAGTTTTAATGCTACTTGAGGGAATGTCTGAAATGTTCGATGGGCGTGGTTTTAAGGAACCGTGCAACAAGAAGCATTAATAAATGCTCTCAAAACCAATAAGATTTATGCTGCGGGGTTGGACGTAATGACTCCGGAACCTCTTCCTGTTGGACACGAGCTTACCAAATTGAAGAATTGTGGTAATATACCCAGAAATCAAATCAAATAAAGATGAGCAAATGATTTATCACTTATTACATCTGAATTGATATTTAGTGGTTTTACCACATATCGGAAGTGCAACAATTCAAGCGAGAACGGCGATGGCGATGCTTACGTCCAGAAATATTCTAGCTGCGTTGGATGGCAAGAAAATGCCAGAAAGTCTTAACTAAGTTTAGTATGTCCTTTGTTTATCATTATAAAAATACGAATTTCTTTCTCAAGTTTACAGAAATAAAAATTCAGCATTTCGAAATAGATAGAATACCGACAAGCAGCGAATGCCAAATATTATGCACAACAAAATCATTCTATTCAGTCCTGTCTGTCAATTCGATAATCTAGGCATCTTTCTTTTATTTCATTTCAACTACTCTTTGATTTATTCCATCACATTGTTTTATTCTTTTTCTTTTAACACAAACTTACATTAATTTACACATTTATTCAATTCACACCCAAATCCAAGATCACATCTTTCTTTCTTATCTCTTCTTATCCCACCTACTCAGTATACCTCCTTGTTTTTTGCATCCGTACACAATGCAACTTCAACTACCATCTATTCGCAACTTAATAAGCTAAATTATTCTAAAATATTTGATGGAATCAGTGAAATCTGCCAAAGCTATGCCACACCAAACGACCAAATCAAATTACCACACACAAAGCTTGCAGAAATAAGAAAATAACAATTACGTACATACAATACTGCAGCAGTTAAGTAGTCGCAATCTCAGTTTTAAATATTCTCTTAAATTCATTCATGCACCCTGTGTTCATTCAACTTGCTAACTATTATTGCCCATGGATGGAATTATATAGCTTTTCTTTATGTCATGTCTGCCTCCTGTGTTGTCTAATTCTTTTTTTCCACTGTATAATTTCCTCCACCATGAATTCTAAGAGAAGATAGTTAGTTGTCTTCCATTAGAATTAAATAGACCACCTCCATTCCATTCTTTCCAATTCTTTTAGGAGATAAGGATTTCTTCATCATGTTTCAAATCTAACCAAATTACGGGTTTGGCGTTTGGTTGGTTGTGCTCCCATCGTAATAATCATGCATGCCTCATTATCATCCATCCATCCATTTCATTCCTCTGTTATTTTACTTGGCTCTATTCTCATTTTCTCATGCTTTTTATTATCTTCTACTAGTTCTTCCACTAAAATACTATGATTCAGCCAATTTCCAATAAAAAAAAAAGAAAGAAAGATCTTGGATAAATGTATCTAATATCAATGATTTGTATCTGCATGAATAATCAGTTGATCAGTCAAGTCAAGTCAGCGATTTAGTCATGAATGTTGAATAAAATGGGACTAATTCTCATTTCATGGATGACTGATTTTTCTCTGCGTGGAAACTGTGGCGTGTTGTGGTTGGGTTACATGAAAGGTGTCGATGAATGACGCTATAGAAGCTTGTCACATGAAAATTGTGATGATGGATTTGTCACACTACAAGTTTTGATGGATATAATATTTTGAGACATATCTGTTATATTCGTTCGCTTTGTTTTTGTTTTAAACACGAAATTAAGGTTGTTTTGTTATATTTAATGCGTCGTTGTATATACAATTAGAATGATTCGATCCGGTTATATTTGACTCCTTCTTTCTTCCTCTCTCATTTCCTTTGTCGTCGCGGATAGCATAAAATGTTGAAGTAAGCATAGTCGTCGTATTCGAGGTCAGATTCCATTTCTTTTTCTGGTTAGAGTTATTAGACTGTCTTTATGACTTTTCCATTTATGACTTATTGTCCACGACGGTAATGGTGAGTCAGTCACATTTTATAAATTTGCATGTGTAAGAAGCTTGCAAATTTGCAAAACATTAATAAACTGAGAGAGAATTACCTTGACTTAGGAATTTGCATGGTCGGCAAGAACTAAAGACTGACTGTTTGGATGGATAGAAGAAGACGGGGAGAGATTGTTTAGCGATAAGCGTAAAATTTCACTATTTGGCAACTAATTTAATTACCGTCATAATAATTTGGGTGCTTATCATGGACTGGACAATATAATAATTAAGTAAATATGCAGGAGACGTTATGATTTAGTACGACGTACCAATATCAAACCAACTAGTTATTAAACAACGTAATAATTATTATTATTTGTCGGATATGTATGTATGTATGACAGTGTCGAATGTCAAAGCGTCCCCTCCTTCTTCTGTTTTGCAGTTTGATTGGTATTTGAGATTAAATATAGTTAATAGTTTTGCCGAAGTTGTAAGTTGTGGAAATCTGGACACATTTTATATGATAATTAACCTAGTCCTACTTCTTTCAATTGATTTAATAGTTTTTAGCACACAGATCATGTTGCATTCATTCAAGTCAAAAGTGTGCAAATTTTATGAGGAGATGACGACAGGCTTGTACGATTATTTACGAGCATATTTTACTTTACCAGTGTTTCTTCAATTTATGGTTTGTACTTATGGATGCTTTTAACTTTTTCGCATTAAAAACTGAATTTTTCCATAATTTGTCATGAATTCCATATGAGAAGTAATCCATGTAATTTATGTCAATAATTATTTATCCAATGTAAAACCTGATCCAGCAATTTGTTTGTTTTTTGTTTCATATTTTATTCAGAAAACCAATGTTAAATTTGATGAGATTTGTGTAATTGTGTGTAATTGAGACTGATGGGATCACTGGTTGGTTGATACAAGTTATTTACTAGATAACACAATACCTGGACAGGTTTAGTTCTTTCTTTGGTTGAAAAAAGTGCAATTTAAATTCTGGTCACATTTATACAAATTGAATTTAAATGAGAGCAATGACGAGGTGCAAAAAAAGAAGTCCTGCGGATGTTCATATAATGATTGATGAAAGGGTTGAGTAAATACTAAACAATGAAAAAGTCAGTAGTCATTAAATTTTATGCGATTTTTGGCTTCAGTGCAAAATTCAAATGCTTTTGTTACTCTTTTACAGATAAATCTTCGTTTTATTATTTAAGCACCACAATTCTTCAATGAATTCATAAGTTTTTGCACATTTATTTCGCCGTATAAAATATTAATGTATGGATGATAAGGGTAATATAATGACAAAGATTGTAATTAGAAATATTATTGCAAACAATGTGGACTTTTATATTTCTTGCGGAATTTTGCGTTAGAGAGCTTTCAGAAATTAATATATGAAGATTATTACACATATAGCATTCCTCCTCTTATAATTAACTTAATTAACAGTAACTTAATTACTGTAGTTGTACCAGTCAAAGTCAAAGGTACACATTTTTACATTCTTCAAGAATCAATAATTAACAATTGACACCTTTTAAGTTTTAGTTTGGTAAAAATAAAATAAAACGATAGATAAATATTTCCATTAAATACGTAAATCAATCATAATTAATTGAGGTTGATGATGATTGCTTTGCTTTGCTAGATAACAAGAATACGATTTAGGATATAATATTTGCAAACATTTATTTAAATTTGAATCTCCATCTGCGTTGTTCACTTTGTTTTGTCTTGGCTGTTGAATTGCATTTAATTTATGTAAGGACCCCTCTCGTCGTCACTTATTATTAACTAATGATTAAATTAACTGACTCTGACTAGTTAATTTTTCTCAGGTAGTTATCAATTAATAATTGATTCATCATTTCATTATACTTATAAAAAGAAACACTTATGTATTTGTCTCACTTTCACCAAAATCTGAGGAGACACAGTAACCCCAAGGCGTTCCACAACACCAAGTTTCTCCCAGTTGCACCACCACTGCTAAAGAGGGACGCACTTTTGTTTACAGAGTCACACCCTAATCCGTCCTTTGAAGGGACGTATCCCCACCGACATATACACTTGTTCTCTTCTCGGACGCTCTTCTTGCTCAACGCTTCCTCCGAAGTGACGACTCGTCTCATGCATTCCGCAGCTTCATGACACTTCACTATTCTGGGCAGTTTCGCATAAATATCGGGGTGTGACGTAGTATTCACGAATTTGCAGAGTTCTCCTGGCTGTAAAAGTGTCAAAGATAAAGCCATCATTACAAGAAATGTCAAAAGCAAGCAAAATACGGATGTTAATGTGTGTACTCACCTTTCTCCTACATTCCCCACTTCGTTTATCATAACTGAGGAAGGATGACTCGATTGGACATCCGCAATAATTTCCTTGACTGTACTTTTGGCAAATGATTCCCTTTGTGCCGTCACACCCATCATGTGGTTGTAACAGTTCTCCCCCCGATGGGATTTTGCAACGGCCGCCCCAAGGGATGAAAGAGATCTCATAGTCGGAGGAGTCATAGTCCGCAATCATGGCGTGGGTGGTGGTGGATGTTGTGAACATGGTGATGAGCAGGAGACAGGGTGTCAGATAACCACTTATCATCATGGAGGAGGAGGAGGGGGAATGATGATAAGGGTAGTTTTGGGGTAGAAGCGTCATTGTGGCAGAAGTGATGATGATATGATGATGGGAATGGGATGTGATGTATGTTATCTGGTTTTATCAGAATGAGGAGGAGGTGGGCACATCCTGTAAATAGTAAATGAGATCATTATTATTATTCAAATTAGTCATTTCTTTCATAAATGGAACAAACGATTTAGAATCAGTTTAAAAAGGATGCAATATTTAAGTTCTTTTTTTTACCAATTTGGAATTTAAGAACTAAAAACTTGAATTTAGTTTACAGAATCTGTAGTTTAGTTTAGGGATCAATTTATTCCGGTTTGATCGAGTCACACTTCACATAAATATAAATTCAACCGTTTACTCATGAAAAGCATGTCTTCACCACCTCGTTAACTCCAAGTATGCAGTTCTGTGTACCGTCTTAAATACTAAGAAACAATGTTTAATGTTTTCTTTCTAAAAAACATCAACAACATTCATTCAAATGCTTACTTAATACTTTCATCCTCTTTTATTTAATTCAGTATGGTTTCTTATTATTGTGCTTCATTCAACTCTTTCTTTATCATGAATCCTGATTGTTTTATGATGATACTTATTTTACGACATTCGTCTTGTTTGTTGCAAAACTCGTCATAATTGTTTCTCCTTGTTTTATTTTATTTTATTATACATATTTTATTTTATCTTTGTGCTTGTCTAAATAAGCATTAAAATGGATGGAATGAAACTAGAGTAGCGATTTTACTACAGACACACACGAACGACATGATGATGATGATAAGTGATATAAGTTTTTAGCATTGCATGTAAACAGGCAATCTAACACAGTAGAAGAAGAAGAACAAAGAATAATAATAATGCTTCTTTCTTTATCGCCATGTAGAACACACCAACACCAACCATGCAATAATAATTATGTTACAATTACACTAATTTGCTCATTAACTTGTTATCTTTCTTTCTTTTGCTTCTTCTTCCTTGTGAACTGAAGAAGAATTTAAGAATTTTGTTTTTATTAAGTATGTTCTTATTTTACTACTTTGTCACGGTTTAATATCAAAAGAAATACAAATCACAGTCTTATTATTTTAAACAATTCTCACTCAGGTTGAGAGAATTCAAAACTTTTTCAAATATGTATAAACATTATTTGCGACATTTATACCTTCGATTAAACTTATAGATATTTGTATTGCAAATCAACTTTGTACTTACATGGAACACACGTTCAATTTAGTTACACTTTTCTTCTGCACATTTCCAATTCAACTAAACCACACTACTGCCTGGATTCTATTGAATTCTTGTTATATCCATCAGAATTGCAAATTTCAAAGTATCTATTTCGTGTTTTCCTTTTACATTTCACATTATTCAAAGTTCAGTCAATGCCAAAGTTGAATAAGTCGTGTCACCTCACTCACCCACTCTCTCAGCACTATTAACTTACTAATCCTTAATCCTTGCTAACTCTATAATAACATGCACTACTTCTTACTACCCAATCCTGCAGGAAGATTACGAATTATATTATCCAATCCAACTCCTATTTTCAGCACCACTTCAACTCATAATAATATTATTTGACTTGACTTTACTTTGTACCACCAGCACCAAACCAACAAACTGTTCTGTTCAACTCGTGTCCTATCTGTTATGTATCTCTCTTCTGTATCATTTAGTTGTTAATTTAATACTTATTTTATCTGTCTCTCTCTCTTTTACTTTACTTACTCACTATTTGATTTATTTTTGGTCGGTTGGTTGGGTTGGTTGTTGGAGTGGGTGTTAGTGTTAAGTTAAATTAACTAAATGTATAACATAAATGCGGCTTTTAAAACAGTCCATTCTTCTATCCTCCAAAACTGAATGATATGACTGTGTTTGTGACGATGAGACCAGATCCATCAGCTCAGCACCATCGCACTATCTAAACTAACTAAGCATGCAGCATGAATACTTTGTTTTTCCAAATTTTGTTTCCAAAGTCGTGAGATTTATTATTTTGGATGGGTTGGTTGGTTCTTGGTTCTGCTGCGCCTGCTATTTTACTATCACTATTGCACCCCTTTGAAAGATAAATCCCATTGCATTGCAGAAGAAGAGAACCCGTTTAAAACCGTGGATTGGATCTCAAGAACATAACATAACAGCAGTTTCTGTCGAGGTCCACAATAGTCATCCACATGCAGATCTATCAGCACTGAAACTAAACTTTTAGCTACATATACATAAACCAAGACCACAGCAATAAGCAACTGGTGGTAATAGTGCAGTGCATGGTGACTGTTCTTCTGCTGTATGTAAAGTAAGTAAAGGGTTGGTTTTGCTTTGCTTTGCTTCAACATGTAATTTTATCGCTATATAATAATATAATCCATCCATCCAATCTCTGGTTTGGGTTAACTGGTGGTAGCACTGGTACTGGGGAGTTTTAGGGTTTGAGAGAGGATGGGATTTTGCCCATGGCAATTTAGTTAGTTATTAACAAATATATAAGTGTACTAATAGTAAGTAGTAAAGTAAAGAGGCTACTACTTCAATGTGACCGTAACATGGACTAATAACAACGAACATTGTGACTGCCTGTGACTAATTCATATTTATTTATAATAATAATGGGAAGATGGGGATGGGGATGATGGTGCAAGTCCAAGTTGTATTATTTATCATTATTATGTGACAGAATTATTTTTTACCCGTTTTTTGTAGTAATTCTGTTATCACAGAGTTGATTTGTATAAAGGAGAGATTTGTCATTTGTATAAAGTGAGATAAAAAATGTGGGATTGTGTGTTGGACAGAAAAGGAGGGGCTGAAAAGCACATGCATGACATTGCTGTACTTTAGAGCTGCAACTTGATATTTTTGGAAATGTTCTACACAGCCTTCTTAATTTTAAAATGTGTATAAAACTAGTAAAAGTTGACTTTTGATACATAGTGTGCGCAGCGGATCCATACATTTGCTGACTTATTTGTATTATGCGTTTCTCAATTTCACACTCACCTTTCAAAGTGAATCCAAACTTCTTTCTTCCATTTGAATTATTAGTCTCACAATTCAAAATCTGCCTGCACAAAAAATCACGAAAAGAATGTTCCTCCTGTTTTGCCACGAAAAATTAGGTTAATAATTTCTGTAATTAAAATCTCCAACGGACTTGCTTTCTCTCACACACGCAGCTAATTCTGCTGTAATTCTGTTTTCATGAACACCACAAGAGAGAAACATACCCTGCACTGCACTGATGGAATTCATATACAGTGTCGATGTGATGCTTTCTCTTTCACCTCCACTTCCAAAATGTGCACTTGTTCTTCATTCACTCACTCACACCACGAGTTGGTTGTTATTTTTTTGTTATTAGCTTGGTTGGTGAGCTAAGTAAGGTGAGCAATCGCGTTACACCTGCTTGATGTACATACAGTGCAGTACAGTACTATTCCCTCCTAAAAACGGTGTTGTAAGTGACATTAACAAACGTCCACGATTTTATGAAGGATGATTGCTCGTATTTAGCGTTGCCTTATCTTCTTCTTTTTAGCGCACAATTGATGGTAGCACTTATAATTTCATTTGCTCTCTTGTACTTTTATGATTATCAATCTCCAATATTGATTGATTTTTTCTGTTTTTTTTACTTTCTCTCTGTATTGTTTTGTCTAGGAAAGAATGGACGAGAAATATGTAACTAGCTGATCTGGTGGAAAACAAGCCAGTTGATTACATCATGAAACGAACAAAACTCGCAAATTGAGGTATTTTCGTCTATTTCAACGCCTGCACGAGAAAGTCCAATCTACATAGTGTATCCCGGAAGGAAATGATTTGATAGAATTACTCGTGATTTATTCTCTTCATTGATTCCTTCTGACAAAGGTGATTTGGTTAGTTATTTGGCACGAATCCAGTTAAGTGCGATACCAAGTTGGTAGTATTACCAACTAACCACGATACAAATGATGACTTGGTTGGCTAGATTAGATTGGATTGGATTTCATGGGAATAAAAATGAGTGGAAAATGAATGAAACCAGGCAGAAGAAGCACCTGCGGGAAACAGGCAGGCAAGGTTTTTGGTGGGGGTTTGTATAGGGTCGACTGATTATTAGTAAAATCGGTGTCCGTGATATTTGATGCGTTCTTATTCTTGAGTTGAGTTGACTGCCCAAAACTATACAGAATAATAATAATCCTTCCCTTACCTGCATGAGACTATTATGTAGATAGACGAAGGTAGAGAATGAATGAGAATAGAGGTGTGCATGTTGTATACAAGTCTCATGTCATTATTACTGATACTGCACTGCTGCGATCATTATTGGTTGGTTGTTGGGTCGAAGAAGAAGTTATAAGTTATAGACTACCCGAGCATGGATGGATGTCAAGAAACTAATGAGACTTCTTCTTCTTCTATTCCAATTCAAATCCAATCCGGGCCCACAACGACACGTTTCCTTACTTTACTATCCTTCAGAGACCTTTTTAAGAAAAAAAAGAAGGCTCTGCTTACCTGAGTGACAGTGACACAGAGTTAAAAAGGAAGGATTTGTTGGGAGAAGGATAAAATGCATGCACTCAACTTACCTGCTCCTCCTTTTCATTTGGGATGGAATATCATATATCGTGTATTTCATTTCTTTACAATTTCTTCAAGAAACATATAAGAATAAGTAAGGTGTATTTATGCGGTGGTCGTAAAATAATGTGGTTGCGGTGATTAGGTTATAGGTAGGTTGAGCAGGCATGGGTATTTAGGACGGGGAAATAGGGGGAATTATAGAAATTATCATAATTTAACATTTACTTACTCAGGGAGGAAATTGCTGCCTCTCTTTGCTTATTGTTTCGTATTGTAATAAGTTGGGAATTATTTGGAATTGTCTTAAATAAATTACTTCGTAAATATGAACGAATAATAATAATAATGGCTGGAAATGCTGGAATACACGTAAATATGTACTCACTCCCAAATTATGGATTTTGCCGTGTATCTATCCATCTGTATTGTCATAAATTAGTGCAGTTCTGTATTTTTGCAATTTTCATTCTATTTGCTTTGAGCTTAAATTACTTTCCTCCACTTACTCCCGATTAGTTTGTGAGTGAGCTTTTTGCCTGCACACAAGGAAGTACATATACATTGTAATAGTCGTGAGTGCATGGTAGTAGTGGTGATAGCTAGTTGGTGTAGTATTGTATAACAAGTCAATTTGCCTGGTCGACTCCATTTGTGAGTGACACCAACCCAAACCAACCAACCTAACCATCCATCCAATTCACTTGTACTATGCACTACTTTGCCTTCTACTTTCTCCAATATCACCACCACCACGACTTATAATAATATACCAAAAGCAGTCAGAATAGTAATATTGACTGACTGGTTGGTTGGCAGACTGACTTTCTCTTTTAACAGTAGTTTGCTTGATTTGATAGCAGCGTGTCATTCCTTCCTTCCTTCCATTCCTCTTCCCGCAGTGTCAGCTAAACTGAAGGATCAGCCTAATAGTCAATTGACTTTCTCTTTCTCTCTCCTGTCTCCAAATAATAATAGTGGTGGTTGGACAGGTGTAGGCATTTCGTTCTTCGTGGTTTGGTTTGGTTTGCCTGCTTTGTGTATGAATTTGGTGGATTGGTGGTCTTAATGGGCTTTCTTTCCATGTGGTAAATGAAATGAATGAATAAATGTGGTGTGTGCTTTCACTTTCCTTTTCCTTCCCTGCAGTTCTTTTCTCCCTTCACCGGTGAAATATTTAGGTGGGGGTGTGTTGAGGAGTGAAGTGCGGGCTACAATTTTTGCAATTATGATCTGTCCCATGGAGAAAAAATGAACGAAAAAGAACAATTTCGCAAAGAAAGTGAAAGTACACCAACCAGGTGTTTCTTTTTCTTTCTTTTTTCTTTTCTCCTTTATGTGCGTAGTGGATTTGACTTTTTTAATATTTCTTATTCCTTCTTTTTGTACACACACATAGGACAGGATAGAATTAATGTCAATTATGTATGTATGTAGAAAGACGGGACGGAATAGAACACCCACTGCTATTTGCATTAATGTCATATTTATTCTTTGATAGAGCAACGAAATCGGGTTCACGGAAGGGTTCAAAAGTATCGGGAATAGGAAATCACCTACTTAAATAACTTATTTATAATATCAATCCTTTTTTTTCCGGGTTTTGCCCGTAGGAGTTTTTAAAGAAATTGTTAGCAACAATTTTTTCTTCGCTAGTTTACAAAGAATTAAGTTATCTAAGATTTAACCACGTCATTTTCTTCTCTCCTATTTTTTATGCCTAAACTAAAACTCAAATCCAGATCCCGTTTCCTTCTTTTTTACCTTTTCTAGTAATTTCCGCCTTGTTTTTTAATATTTGTTTATTTTTTGAGCTGTGTAAAAGTAGCTGTTGTGCCTGGACACTTACTTATTCGCTTCTTCCCTGGTTTTGCGATACCATTAAAGTTTTAAGAGTTGAACCCGAATTGAATATCGATGGATGGATTCATTCCTTTCCTTGTATGTACAACACACCAGCTTGGTTTGGTTTGTCTTGTTTATTTATCATGTCTGCACATCCGCTAAAACAAAACAAGAGCAAGAAGAAGGGTCGCTCTTACCGTTGTTCGTTCGTTGTTTTAGGTTCCGTGCAGAGAACTGACCTTAATTTTTTATCGGGTTGGTTATACTTTACAACAAGAAAAGGCCGGATTCGTATTCTGCTCTCGCTTTTACCTGTACCTCTTTATTTATTATTAACTTATCTTCTGCCAGAACCATGCTGCAAACTATATAAGCATAAGTTTGTAGTTTACGGAATGCATAGGATTTCATGAACCGGGGTCAAAGGTATGGCAGGATTGGATTGGTTTGGATTTGGAAGTAATAAGCTCTCTCTCTCTCTCTCTATGCTTACTACCTGGACTGGTGAAAGTGGCATTTGTTGTTTTAAGTCGAGATGAGTTTGTTAACTTCCGGGTGAACAGATTTGGAAAAATATGTGAGCATGTTTTGACACGTGTGAAACAGATTTGCGTTTATGTATATAACTACAAGAAATTCCAGGATTGCAAAAAACCTTGTTGTTGTATTACAATTCCAGATATGGTAATTTATAGGATGATATAGATTCATAAAGCGTGTTTTAATATTGAATATTATTGATTTCATACTATTAATTTCTCAACTCATTTTACAATAATAAATTCTTCTTTTACTACATTCTCTGCTCACTTGTAAATAATATACACACAATCCAATCCACATGTCCATTCCGTGTCCATCCATCCCCAATTTTATCCATTATTCATCACCATCATCCAGCCCCCATTTATTCATGGACTAATACATACATACTGCGCTCTTACATATCGTTCGTTTATATATTTTCCTGCAAATATTTGCTCTCTCCTCTCGTCCAGTCCAGGTTGATGGGCTCATGAGCATAACCATAATGCCAATTCTCGCGAATTATTTACTTTAAACTGGTTGAGTGGATTGAAATGAATACAAAAACAATCATGATTATGGCGATGACGATAGCATAATGTACATACGTACTCCAATCCAAAAGCAATTCTACATAACTAAACCAACCAACTGAAAATCCAAACCGCTCTTGTCTTCTCTTCGCTTCCTGATTGATTGTGCTTGTATTGTACTTGCTTTGTGTACTTTCCCTAATAATATTTGACTTTCGTTTGGACAGGATGAAATCCATCCATCCGGAGAATGAGTTGAGGACGTAAAGTTAGTTGTACAATTTGCGTCACTCTTCAGCAAGCATATCCAACTTGGTGGTCGTGGTCATTGTTTGTTTTTGCAAGTGTGTACAGATACAGTACATTGGAAAAAGATGCGGAGATGTTGATGATTGAAGGTGCAAGTCTTAAAGTAAGAGAAATGTAGAGAAAGTTCGGAAATTGGGAAAGTTTTTGTCGATACAGCGCAACAGATATATTTTGCCGGACTTGACAGTCAACAAGTGAATTTGTTGGAAAATGGCACATATGAATGACGCATTACCAATTACTTTGAATTGGTTGGTATATTGTAAATCAAAAATAAATGATAAATTATTCATTCCGATTGCGCTCCATAGAAGGGCGTGATCTGCTAATTATCAATCAAGCTATCAATTAATAATTCAACACTTTTACAGATATTGACCACAAAGTAAAATAAATATTGAAATCCAAGTAAAATCAATGTCATGCCTTTTAAAATAATAAACAGTTTCAATCCACCATGAATACATACTGCAGGGAGTTTTAATCAAAGAGAAATCGATGCTCTCTGAAAGGAAGATGAGCAAGCAAATCCCAAGTAGAAAAGTATAGAATTTGATGCTATCCAAATGTACTCATCTCCAAAACGGTGTGATGAATAATGTCTAACATCATTTAATTTCAACCAAAAGTGTGGAGAGGAGGGGATTAGGATGCGATTAGAATAATAATGATAATTTCAAATGAGAAAGCAACACTTTAACGGATCGGTGACAAATTAGGGTTGGAATCACAATGACACGAACTAGAAGAGACCACACCATACCACAATTTTGTCCTTAAATCCTTAAATGGAAGATTAACCAACAAGATTTATTCCTCCTTGTTGAATTGAATTGTAAGAAAGAATATTAATTATTCGATAAGGAGCACAGAAGCTAAAACTTGGGTTAGATGGTGAAACGTGCTTTTATCTCCTTAAAAATTCTACAATGGTAAAGCACCACGAATGAATGAATTTTTATTTTGTATGCAAATAGCTTGGAATGGAATAATCCTGGCCTGAGCAAAGTTTTATACTTTTTTAATCGATGCCAGAGCAAGGATATGTAATTATAATTTGATTTAATCCTAAATTACATGGACATTAATGAACTATCTATATAAAATTCTTTTAGAATGTGTCATACATAAAAACAAAGAAGAATTTAGATACTTGATTTTCAATATTTTGTGGTTTGGTTTGTGTAATGATTTGTAATATGTGGTCATTTTAGACAATGCTGCATTTGATAGATTAGATTTAATGTGTAATTAATTACATGCGTCCATCCGATTCTTGATAATAAGTAACAATAATGACTCATAATAATACAGAAGCATGTTATATCTGTAGTTTGTGGTTTGACTTGGCTTACTAATAATAATCAATTGATATTAGTCATGCACGCACCATGCACTTATTTATTTGAACTTTTCATTCCATAAATATTCTACCGTTTTAGAACATTTAGCATCAGTTTGTCCTCAGTGTCATAAAAGAAAACATCTATAAAATTCGGAAAATCTACTCTAATTTAATAGAACCAACTTTTTCTCTTTTTTCCAGGCTTATTAATCACACCACGCAATAATGGCGTCTTTAGAAGCTACAATTCTTGGCGAACGTGCCGAAAACTATTGTGACAGTGACGAAGGAGAGCATGCCGAGGATCGTGGACGTGGTGATGATCCAGCACCTGATCCCCCTGCTTTTGGATTGCCCCCAGGAGTACCACCCCCACCATCCTCCTCCTCCTCCTCAAACAGGGGTGGAACCTCCCAAAACACTGGTCCAAAAGGTGGTTCAATTCATTCAATTCAATCTTTATTCAAGTGTCAGGCACATTGTTACAATATCAAGTCACACTATTACAAGTAACTATTACAAGTAAAACAATCAGGATTGCGAGCAAATTCCATGTCGTCACCTCTCTCCTAAATTTTTGTCTTTTTCCCACCCCTATCGACCTTGCTTAAACTCATTGTTCAAATGGCGACAATACTTGGAAATTTATAAACTTTGACAAAATAAAGTCCTTCCACTACGAAATATGAAATGGGAGAAAACATGAATGTATGCTCTGGCTATCCTGCCCATCCAAGCATGGTTGCTATTAATATCCAGATAACAGTATGAACAAGTTAGTGCACATTCAATCATGTTTTCATCAATTGAATAGAAATGATATGAAGTAAGATGCACATAATTTGAATTGCTTATCGACTCAGTGGATAATTTTTCCAGTGCTTATCTCATCCATGATTTAATAATCGCTAATTCTCCAACAGGCGTCCTCCGAGACTGGGAATTGTACAAGGAGCACCAAACCTTTCTCCGTCTTCAGGAGGAAAAGGAGCTTATTCGCATGGTGAAAGCAAACTCTCTCACTTGTAGGACCGACCAAGAAGAGCAACAGGTGAGGAAATGGGAGAACTAAGCAAACAATAAAATATTTGTCCGCTGCTATCATTTATAAGTGAACCATGAATAATACAAACCTCTATTTCTGTCTGACCAGGCTGCCCAAATCCGGGAACAACTTGAAGTGCAGATTGCTGACAATGGAGACGATTCATCTTTGGAAGAACTTCTCTCTGACAAAGTTCTGGAACAATTCATACAAAAGCGGATGCAGCTCATGAACCAGAGCAGTGTGGATGTGCAACCGCGTTTTGGACCTGGTTTGTTGGAAATTCCTTCAGGGGATGCATTCCTTCAAGTTGTGGATACGTCGGATCCTAGGGTCCCTGTTCTCGTTCATATCTATGATGACCAGGTATGCATTATGTCTTACATTTTATTTAATTATGAACATTTCTAATTTGATTGTTTGCTTTCTTTTTCAGCATACTGAATGCTCCAAGATGAACGAATGCCTCGCTTCACTCTCAGAACTGTACCCGCGCGTCCAATTTTGTAAAATGCATGCATCCGCTGCCAGAGTTAGTTTGGCGTTTAAGGCTAAAGGTGTCCCTGCCCTTTTGGTGTATAAGGGAGGATCCCTTATTGGGAACTTTGTTCAGCTGAAAGAGGAATTTGGGGGTGAATTTTATACTGGTGATGTCGAGAATTTCCTCATTGAGAATGGCATGCTTGAAGATACGGCTAATATTCCGGCCTTATTGGCTGCGGCTAAAAAGGCGAACATGGCCAACTGAGCGATTAATAATTTTTTAACTATTATTAATTTAATGAAGTAATTTAATTCGTTTCTATTTTTTTACCAAGTATGATTTAGGTATTGATTTGGATTGATCTCTTGTTTGGCATTTAAATAATATTTCGGGTTTAAAACGTTGTTGATTGTTTGATTTTGATGTTTTATTGATACTAAATTTGGAATAAAATAATACATATACAGGCTAATTAACTATATTATATTACCATTGTCATTTTCATTATTTTCTAAATTTTAAAATAAGTTGTATAAATATATTATTCATTTGTAATACAAATAGTATTATCTATATAAGACTTATCAAACTAAGAACTAGGCTAAAACTAAACTAACATACTACTAAACCTTCAAATTCTCCTCCAAGGATTTCATACACTTTCGGAATTCTGCAAACCTCTTTCCGACATATCTAAATTCGCAAAATAAAAAAGAATTTTGTTAAAATCATGTTTATGAATTAAAGCTAAAATCTACATTTTTGTTTTTTATTGCTTACTCGACATAATCAAAGTTAATCGTGGAATGTCTGGCTTGATGAATGGCCCACAACCCCCAAAAAAGATGAGATGCTGGTATGCATAAATCTACCCAGTGGTTAAACCCCTCAACTGTTATCTTCTTATGGTCATCATTCTCAAAATCACCCTCTCCATGTTCACCTTCTAGTCGGAGATGTTTCAAATATTCGGATATCCACCGGAGGCGAAACTCTTTTCCGGGACATTTGGAATAATCAAGTTTTGATACGCCTATGGATAAGTCAAAAGTCATGTCGTTTCGATAAGTCATTATCATTCATTATTCAGTACTATTGTACATATACTGTACCTGCAAACTCTAGGAAATGATTGGCCACATCAAACGCACTATACGAGAAAGAATACCGTTAAATAAGAAATGACGCCATAAAAATGTCTTAAAAACATACCAATAGTTTGGCATTGCGTATTCCACGTCAATAAAAGTTATCCTTCTTTTATTCGCATCATACACAATATTCCCCGAATTGAGGTCATTATGACAAAATGTCACCGGCATTTCCTCTCTTTCTAACACTTGCTTTAACTCTGATATTACTCCACCTGCCCAACCCGGCGTCACTCCGACTGAAGCAAGGCGTTCTTTCAAGACGGCGTCATTCTATAAATTCAATGAAAATTCAAGCATTACAAAATCTGCACAAAATTTGCAAACTATTTCTTATTCCAACCTGCATGGACTCCTCCGCCAATTTATTGAATTGTCTCATTTTCTGCCATAGCGGACTTGTCATCCTAGTCGCAGATAGTGCTACCGCCGCCTTTCCATTTTTTCTTTGTATTTGGTTATCAATTTTAGCAGCCTTCTCATTTGCAATAATGTTGTTATTATTGTTAAGATTAGTATTATTGTTTTCGAAGGTAGAATGCATATGCGCCATTTCTTCTGCGACAAGAGGATATATTTCCGGTTTGGAGCAATCCTCCACTTCCAACGTGTTCCCGTTCATGTATTCGTAACATATTCCATTATTAAACGTAGCGTAGAGTTCTGCTCCACATTTACGCTCGTGTAAGATCTAAATATTGCAAAAATAAGTACAGTCATTTTGCCAAGATAACAAATCTTGCCGCATGTATGTATTTGTACCATCATAGTCTCAATTTCAGCCTTTCGATCAATCAATTTTCCTGTTTGGGACCCAAAAACTTTAACAATCACCATATCCTCAGGATTATCTTGGATAAAGAATCCCACCAGTTTGTTGGATAAGCCGTCCGTGAATACCTTCAAGTATAAATAAAGATAACTGCTTATCAAGAATTCATGCATTAATCTCATAATAGTCACTTCTGTCCAATCTAATTACATACCTTGGATTTAATTGCAGTATCCCAAGCCGGTCTTACCACACGCAGAATATCCAGAGCTCCCTTTTGAATATTGGTTTCATCCACACTCACCGGAATAGAGGGGACGGATACCGGAGGGGTGTTGTTGGTTGGCATTATGCCGCTGCTGTTAAAACGCATTTCTTCCTTATTAAAACTTTACCAACTGAAATTTTTCACGAAATAAGACGTCCTATTTTTTAAAATAATAGATCCTTAACGCCAAAAAAAGTCCCTTTAACAAGCACTGCACTTACTACAAGGACACTGTTCTTTCACTTATGTAATTTTGTATTTATCTGACTAAACGTAATAATGCTGCTCTTTTTGGGACCAGTTCCATTACATGAATGAGATAAATGGGCACAAACAAGTTCAAGTAACAGTGTGTGAAGTGATTACGCAATAAAGAAAGAAAAACACAACAGAGACCACGAGATGAGATTATCCCAAACGCTAATTAATCTGTTGCTGTTTACTGATATTTGCATCGAGATCAAACTATGTATCACGTCACCAAAAATTCAGCTACCGTGACACACCACGTAGACAGAAATGCAGACGGACGGATTAAGTACGCATTAGTGGACTGGTCATCATCGCGTAATACGAACGGATAATCCATGCGTGTCTTAACTAATTATTGGCAATGTACCCAACCCAGCAATTAATTTCAATCAATCTCTCTCTCTTCCTCAACTATTAAAAAGATGACGCCGACGATTTTTTATATAATTTATCGATATCTTTGATTGACATTTGATGATTCGATTGAACTTTTAGTTAGTTGATAACCCCAACAAATCACCCCAATAATCTGCGACGTTGGTTTGACTTGGATTAAAAAATTTCCAACAAAAACTACAATTTCACAAAAAATGTATGTAAAAATTTCACACGCAAGATTTCAACTTGTAATTAGCCTTTTTCTCTGTACAACTTTGTATATACTGATAATCTGCGTAAGATGCAAAACAGAAAATAATAGTCTTGATTTTTTCATGAGCAAATATTTTGGCAAACTGAACCATTTGGACCACGAAAAGGAAACATGACGGGTCTCATTTTCCGTGTAGATGATGATAACCTCCTCCTTGCAAATTTTTTGCTAAGTCTGTCTAGAACTATGTCTCGGTTAAAGAGCAGAGTTTTTGGCAAACCAAAGATAAATGAGTTAACAACATTCATATACACTTTAAGTTTTTAGTATAACAACAACGACCAACAAACTTACATAAAATTCAGTTTACTACTAGGCTTCGTTCGTAGTTTATTATATAGCTGTTGTTATAGTGGTGTGTGTGTGTGAGTTGATTCAGATCCAGTTTGTGAATGGCATACATATTTTGCACGTGTTAGTAGATATGTATGTACATTGCATTCCTACATTTCGCATGTTGTTATGAATGTGTTACATTTGTCCATAATCTATTCTTGGTGCAGTTAGTTAGTTCAGTTTGGTTGGTTGGATAGTAAATGTAGGGGGTGTGTTCCTTTTCTTCTTTGACGTAATAAATGCAGTAGTCATGTCACATGTATGCCAGTTCCTGTTATGCAGAATATTACTCTATAATAACGAAAGACCTACATAATATGCACTTAAAAATGATGCGTAGTTTAGTTTAGTTAACTAACTCATAATTAAATAGTAAATAAATAAATATGAAATTTATCTTTTATGCATGTGTCAATTCATGGATTAATCTATAGAATGAATATTTAGGATGAGGAATATATTACTGGTTGTATATTGGAGGTTTAATCACTTTTACATGGTCATACATAGTTAAAAGCATGTGTATCTGTATTTATGCGTTCAACTATTCCTTTAATTTTGTGTGGATGGAAGAGGTTATGTAGTTGACCTAGTTTCGCATATATGCAAACTATTTCGAAATTCTATCTGCTCTTCACTTCTTAAATCTGGAGTGGAAACTGGAGCCTTGTTATTCTGCTGATGTATCTCCTTGAATATGTCATGTATATATGAAGTTAATATCTATCACATAAAATATTGAATAAATATAAACTGATTTTTTTTAATAATAAGAAAGATGAACTCGTCAATTTAAAATTGCTAGATAACACTTATTTTGCATAATTCTATTACAATCTTGACTCTGTCTTATCATGAATTCCACTTATCTTACGGATTCACTTCCGTATTCACAAAAAACCTACAGTGCAGACTTGAGATAGCCCGAGCCAGGATTATGAGTTATACCCTTTCAGTAATTGAAGGGTTAGA
>JAQFZJ010000356.1:0-31871 GCA_034695645.1 Folsomia fimetaria
ACCAAAGAATTTATTTTATACTTGTCATTGCACCAATGCATCACCTAAGTTTACCTTTTTTGGGTTGCCTTTATTACTCTTTTCCATACAAAAATAGACCTTCATTTTCATCATCTTAATTTTAAGCATCTCTCTCTCTCTCTCTCTCTCTCTCTCTCAAAGAGTTGAGAAAGAATGAGGAAAAGGAAATTCAATCAATCAATCAATCCTTTCTCTCTCTCCTTCTTCTGGAAATCCATACAAAAATTGAAAATATCGTTTCTTTTTAAGTTAAACAATGCCTCAAAATAGTGTGAGTACGTGGAGGCAAGGCAGACGGTTGCTAAGAAAAGAATCTGTAAAAAAGATGTTCCGGGTACAAACAAACTGCTCTTCAGTCAGACCACCTTACCCGATTTACCCTTGTCTCAAAAGTTGAGACAAAAGCGTTTAGTTGAGTTGGGGGCGAAGTGAGGCGGTGACAACTGATAATATCCGTTTTATTTTAACATTAAGATGATAAGAATTAAGATAAGATAGCTTCATATTTTTTGTTGCCTGTGAATGGGATTGGATATGAAGATGAGGAAATGATGGTAATTCCAATTCCTTATGAAGGCGGAAGACATTGGCCTCTGAGAGAGAGAGATCCCGTTATTATTAAATAAAAGTGGTTGGTTGGTTAAAGGCCGATGCACTTTTATTCCAATGCCTCCAGCCAAAAAGAGTTAACCTACTCTACCTCAACAAACAAACAGCTGATTACATCTAATCCACCTGTTCCTAAAAAACACAATAAAAAACTCTAACCAACCATCATCATCATCATGGTGGGTGTTGGTTGAGATATTGCAGCATTTTCATTGCATGGAATTATTATCTTTCTCTTCCTTTCACTCACTCTCTCTCTCTCTCTCACTTATCATCTATTTTTTTTGCTTATCTTCCTGATAACACCAATGTGAACGAAAAATGGTCATCATCACCATCATCATGACATTTCTCTTTCCTTTTTCCTCTTTGAATTGAGGCTGTGTGCGTTGCTTGCTCCCGGAACAGGATGACGATGAGTTAGTTAATTGTTGTATTCATGTATGTATGGTTTGTTATATGCAATGCAATGCATAACTATGAGATTGAGAGATATATATCTATTATCTCTCTTTTCCCTTCTTCCTACATGACAAATAAATCCCGTTACTTAAAATAAATAAATAAATAAAGGGTTTTCAAGAGGAACACACCTAGCACAGGTTTAGTTAAATAGTTGTTCTAATAACAAGCAGAGTTGAATGCATGCAAGGTAGATAGGTAGGCTAGGGTTGAATTACAGTTAGTTTTAGTTGAATAATGTAATGTTTAAACGTTTGTGTTTGTCTACCTGGAAGTGAGTAGATGATGATGCATTCTTCTAACCTAACAAAATCAGTGGTGGTTTCGTTTCATCATTCTCAAAATTCATCCAGAATAGTCGAAGAGGAGACTGTTTTAAATTCCTCCCTTGTTGCCACAAGTCCCGTTGGATTCCTGATTTTATTACAATTATTCATTTTGATGATGATGATGATGAGGTAGTTTGGTCCGGTCTGGTCAGGATGTATCCATTCTTGCTTTTGTTAATAGATAGATAACGGTGCAGTTCATCCATTGGTATGCATTTACGTATTCCTGTCCTCTTATTATCAACATATTCATCATTTAGAAAAGTCAGCTAGGAGCATTGACTGACCCAATTTCGTCTTCTTAACCACCACAATAACCCTCCATAATTATCACATACATACATACACAGACAGACACATATGCACCGTTTCACCTTCACCTTGTCCGTAAAATAGGAATAAATATATGTTGATGATGATAATTGTTCAATTAATTCAACAATGTTCTTTTTTTCTCTTTCTTTAGATAGATCAAGAACAACCAGATCATGATCATCCTCAACAAAACGTTCACTACCACCAACAACACCATCATTTCGGACCAAGAAGATTAACAGCATTAATAACAATAATGGATGATCCTAATCCTAATCCTGATGATGATAATCTTGCCATTAATCCACCAACCCAAAAATCCTGTCAACTTTCATCCTCACCTTACTTTCATCATTGTTCGTCACCCCCAATTTGATGTCAACATGTCAAGTCAACTTTCTTACACACACGCAAGCTGATCATGCATGCCATCATTTCGTCACCTGTGTGTGGATGGTTGGTTCATGACGATGACGACGACGATGCGACAACAAACTAAACCAAACCACCATCACCAATTGACCTGGATTCGCCACCAAAACACATTCCTATCCTCCCACCCACATCATCCATCCATCCAACTAGGTTAATCTTCTGGACTAATACTAACTACGCGCACAAATAACTCTGTTGTTAACTAAATATTTACTAAATTCAGGTCATCGTCCATTCTCAATTATTATTATTATCATTATTATTCATCCGTCCTCTTTTACTGACCTGACCATTCACTACGCACTGCGTTTTATTTAATTTTATTTCGATTTTCAACCGGAAGTTGATAATCAACAGATTGATGATTTTTTTTTCATTTCAAATTTTTAAAAAGAAAGCGATAAATATAGTCGTGATGATTTACAAGACTGATCAATTTTTTTAATTACGTCATTAACGCAATTACGTAATAATAATAATAGTAATAATAATAATATTAATAGTAATAATGAACAGTTATTACTAATTATTATTATTATTACTATTTTTATTTGATACCAAACCTGCCAACTCAATTATAACAGTCACATTATAAAATATTCTGTCGGAAATCGAAATATTGCGAAATTTTGCGAAATTCATATTATGCATGCAAAAAACTTTTATTTATTTATTTAGCTCTCACAGTATTCAATTTATCGATGAGCAATCCATATTTTTCACTAAAATATATTATTATTCCAGCCGAATAGTTACTATTAATTTTAACTGATAATTTATTAATTAATTAATTAAGTGGACACGTTGACCGTATTTTATTCCCATCCATCCACACCCACCAATTAATTTATTACCATACATAATACACACATCGTTTATATTTTTACTGGCATAAAATAAAATATAATTAAATACAATAAGCCAAATTTTTGTCCAGTTTTTAATTATTATTATAATAATAATAATATTATTTATTTATTGTTATTTTATTACATGCAGAATACAGCATTTTATTTTTTACACATTTATTAAGAATTATTATTATGATTCAATAAAATGAGTAAAGAGAACTTGTAAAATCAAATATTTAAATGGAAATCAATCATACATAATATTCGCGAATTAATTGCAAACTTGACAATTTTTTCAAACTCACATGTCACCAGACCAGCTTCGCTAAATTTATCAGTATAACAAAATGCGTCACAAGCAGCTTTTCAACTTCATTCATTAATTTGTCATCGCATTCATGCATGTAGTTATTTAAGTGCATGAGTTAACTAACTAAATTAAATCTTAATATAATTTTTAATTGCGCCATTTTCTGCACATTCATCAAAATTCCCTATCTCTCTGTTTTTCTTCTCTGTGATTCTATGAATGAATGATTTATCAATCTACTTATCAAATAAATCATGTGCAATAACTTGCGCAAAATTAAACAAAATGAAATGAAATCACAAGTTTATTTATTATATTTAATTATTGTATTCATTTATTCCCAAAAATTCCCAACAAGTCATAAATAAATAAATAAATAGTTAATAATTCATTAATAAATAAATAATTAGCTAATTACCCCATCCAAGATAGAGATTAAGCCCAATAAAACCCTTACTTATTTGAAAGCATTATTAAAATTGCATCCCTTATCATCATCATCATAGATAAGCAATCACTCATCACGGAACTCCATGCGGAGAATATTGGTCAGATAAGTCCAAAAATGAAGCGCGGGCATATTAAGTCTTTCCTGCGCGGAATACGGGCACTTTCCAAAATCCCGCTTGCATCCCACTTCGCCCCCAGATATTCCAATCTGCATGGCGCGAACATAGCGGTAATAGCGACTTGACATCTTTTCCGTCATTGGACCGCGGTCAACTCTAAAGAAAGTTATCATGTCTCAAATTGTCTCTTAAAATCTCAAGTTTATTCCTTCCTTACGTCAATTTCCTCATAAAAATGTCACTAATGGGCTTAAACTTGTCCGCATCTGTGAAAATATCGCAGATTATGCGTTGCTGGCAGATGTCTTCTTCAATCTGGGAGAGAAAAAAATTAATACAAGAATAAAGAAATCATAAAATAGGGGAATTTTGGGACAAAAAAAAACAAGTCTGAAAATAGAAGAATAACCAGTTTGTTCATTTTAGTCTGATCTAAATAAAAGTTCCGGACTTTTCCTGGAGAAATAAAATAATGTTTGAATAAATAATCTCCACCATCAGAGTCCAGTCTCATCTATAGAATAGTGGTTGTTCTGTTTTGGTTATAAAAAGACCAACTAATGCAGCAGAGTCAGGGTCAGGGTGGCTCCTTAATTATTATTACTACCTCAAAAACAGTAGAAGAAGAAGAAGAGGGGAAGGATTAGGATTAGTAGGATTAGGATGGATAAAAGAAGAGCAGAAAAAAAGAAATATTTAAATTAAACCAGAAACTGACTGAGTGAGACTGCATATATACATAGATTCTTCTTCCCTTCTAAAAATAATATGTGATGATGATGATGCAGATGGTATGGTAATGATGGTGGTAGGGAGATTTCTTGTTAAAAACTGGACTGGAGACAGAGACTTAAGGGCCTGAAGGGCCAAACTACCATCATTTCATCTCATCTCGTATTCTAATCCAGAAGAATCTTTAACTGAAGGACTGGACTACTGGACGAAGAAGCTGATGAGATGCATGACGACTCGGTCAATGCCCTTCTCCAGTTCCAGTCAGACTTCAAGGTCCTTGTTACTATTCCTCTTCATCCTGTTTTAATGATGTACCCTTAAGGATGACCAAACCAAGACGAGCCAGGTGGTGTGGTTCGTTCGGGAAACCCGCATATTGAATAAATGAGTGGGTGGGCTGCCCACCTCACGTCACGTATATATACGTATTGCAATGAAATGCAAACAATAAAAGAACGGGACTTGACTCCTGGACCTGGACTGCTGGATTGGATTGGATTTAAGGGTCCCAAAACCTTGCACCTTTAATCCTTTCATTTTCAAGGTAGATCCATCCATCAAGGGCACCATACCATATTCATCGTCATCCATCCCTACACATTATCAAGTTCAAGGGCGGAAGCTTGAGATGAGCCCTTGATTTTCCAGAAAGGAAGAAGGCCCTTATTTCGGCATCTCTCTCTCTCTCTCACCTTACCCAGAATAAAACTGACTATGACTACACTAATAATAATACTGAAACTGCATAATAAATAAATGACAAAACCAACCAAACTGTCCTCTTATAATTTATATATAGCAACATCATCCATCTCCTCAAACTTGCGGCTAAAACTCTGAAATAGCCTTTAAGGGTCAATTCAGGGTCAACCTGGCCTATAACCTCCCATTCTTCTTTTTTATATCGTGTCACTCATTCAATGTATCTCGTTTTTTATGACATTGTTGTTTTTTACCCGTGCGGACAAATCACAAAAATAAAATACCATAAAAGAGCTACCTGTCTTATTCTCTAACTCTTGTCATAAAAAAGAAGAAGGTAAGTATATACCCTTAAGTCTCTCCTTAACTCCCTTAAAAAAGACGGCCTCACTACTCACTCACCTCCAAAATAGTAAAATAAGTCATCATCTTCCCCAACTCGACGGAGTATGCGGGTTCGTCATAGGAGTCGAGTGGCAGGATATCGTCCGCGGTCAGGTTGGCCATTAATTCGTTTATGCTCCCTTCCCCTCCTTCAATGGAACGACTAAATCTCCGACTCGTTTTTAAATTGAATGTGGGCAGTGCAAATGACAATGGAAGTGTGATAAGCAATCCTGAATGAAACGGTGAACGGTATCAATAATAATGTAATGTGCGAATAATTATGCAATAATTATAATTAATTCTATTTGCAAATTATTTACTACTATTACTTACCAATATCTACGGGAGATTGTGTATTAAAATAAATGAACCGTTTCTGTCTTGAATGATGCTCCTCGTGATGATCCGCCTCATGGTGGTGATCATCTGCACCCAAACTGGGCGAGAGAAATGATGAGACCATCAAAACAACGGTCAGCAAAAACGACGCCATTATTGACGACGACGACCCTCCTGGAAATAAAAATATATTTCAGTTCTATTTTTTAAAAAAAGAAACATTTCAAAATTTTCTTTCGCTTATTACTTCCGGAAATTGGGAACATTTTCAGTAAATTTATAAAAACACTAGAAATCACTCTATTGTTCTGTTCTGTTCAAGTGGTCAACTTTGTTGCAAATTTCTTCACGACTGGACTGCACTGGACTGGACAAGGTGTGACCAGTAGTGTCGACTATTTATATCAAAGTAAGTAACATTCCTTGAAATTAAACACCCAAAAAATCACGACTTTTTAATATTTATTTAATATTTGCGTTGACACATTTCTGCCAAAAAAGGAATATTGCTCTTCTTAATTGTACACTTAACTCACTGGTCACTCACCGCACCACTTTTATATATATTGATTTACTATTCGAGGCCCTAAAAACTAAGTAAAATACCCGATTGTGGGTTTTTTCTCTTAAAAGAATAAGTGACAAGTACCCGTCAACTTTCTCATCTTCTTCGTCTTCTTCTGATCTCCTCCCCAAACAAGAAGATAAGAAAGAACATTGACTTGTTCAACTACATAGTGTTCTCTTCTTCTCCTAAATAATCAATCATTAAAAGTCTTAATTTGTATGAATTGCAAATCGTATAATTATTCTTTTTGTCTGTGTGTGCACACGTCATTGAACTTCAATACTTAAATAATAATACACAGTATACAACACTGTTTCAATAATATCTGAGATAACCATATTTTTAATAATGATGATATCTGTGAACAAATTGTTAAACGGTGAACAACGGTACCATCGATCCGTATACCTCCACTTGAACAAATACATAAGAATAGCATTATGAAAAGGTGCGAAAGAAAGATGCAGAATTGAAATTCATGAAAAAAACCGGTGCAGGAATGACTACTACATATACTTGTAATGTTTGCTAATTATTATACAATACGGATCACACATCATATCATTATTATTAAGTGTAATAAGACTCACATACATATATCGAATATCGGGCAAGAATGGAAAAAAACGATAATTTTATGCATTTCTTATTAGTCCACGAGATAAGCATGAGCAGGTTTGTTAACCTTATTTCAGTTGACGAGATAGGATTAGAGTATAGGAGTTAAAATGGATTAGTAGATTATCGGATTATGTAGGCCATTTCTTCATTCATAACTAAAAAATAATGTAGTTCAATTCTAGAATACTTTTGGTTTTTGTCTGCAAAAGCAATCGTCATCACATTAATTTTATTGATGATAAATAAATAGCATAATTAATTAAACAAGTATTTAAATAAATAATAACAGTAATAATAATGATAATTAATAAATATTAAATCAGATTAATTGACTGATCTCTCAAAATAAGTAATTATGTTGGAATGAGTATTTCTTAATATTTATGTCATGCATTTTGTTTTTACAAATCTTGAAAATTCTTGAATTTTAAATTTACTAATTTAATTAAAATAGTTCCAATTAATGTATTATTATTATTATTATTATTATTATTATTATTATTATTATTTGAATCACACCATTTTTTGTTCATATATCATGAGGTAAACAAGTCTTTAAAATAATAAATAAAATAATAAATAAATAAATAAACAGAATTAAAAAATAAAATAAATATTGTCATACATAAATTCTATCTAATCTTTAATTTAGGCATAGCTCGCATCCATTTGGCTCATGATAATTGCATTCAAGTAAAATATTTAATAATTAAATACTAAATAAATAAATAAATAATGAATTAATTAATAACAATTATCATTAAAACTGTTACAAAGTTATTGGATCTGTCTCATACTTAAAATGTCATGTCATGTCCAGGATAGGTCATGTGACCAAAAAATACGTCGTTTTTCTTAATTGTCACCCACACACAGACAGATATTTGATGCATATGCATCTCTTTTTTGTCTAATAAATTCACTACCCAGACAATTCGGATCATTTTAAAATAAGCAGGTCTTATTATGTAGTCTAGTCTGGTCTTGTGGTCATGTCAGATTTAAAGTCTGGTATGTCATCATCAAATATCAGGTTATAGATTAAATTGTCGCATAATAGGAAATGTGTGTGTGTGTGGGTCAAAAGTCATCACCACCAATCAAACAACCACACAAGAGGAACTCTTTAGTTAGTAGATTTAAGTATACATAAACAAACAATAATTAATGACATATAGCATCATTTAAATTATTATTATTTTGTCCACAAAATTTGTGTCACAAATAAAATGACACCAGTCCGCAGTCCAGTCAACTCTATAATCTTCACATGACACTGCATGCAGTTTTGGACACTTGATCCTCATGTCTAGCAGCAAAAGTGGAGCAGTTATTACGTAATAATTGTCTCGTATTATTAAATTTGTATATTAATTGCATTGTAATCGTATCATATTATAATACAACAAGTCTTCCTGCATAATGAAGGAGTCATATTAATATATAGAGTCTCCAATAATTGTCCAATTTTTATAGTCTTGTACAGGACAAATAGATTCAATTACAATTATTTTTAAAAGCTTCATACAGATATTCTTCTTTTTAAAATACTAATCAAGAACAAATTACAAAATTAATTACTGAATAACATGACTGATCTGATATGCAATTAAATCATTAAATAAATAAATAAATAAATAGTGTGTGAATTGAATAATAATGACATTACATTACAATAATAGCTCCTAATTCATTCTTTTAAGGGCACATTATTATTATGAAGACCCTGTTGCACCATTAGCTTCTGCCCCCATCAGTTCTGACAATTGGTTAAATGTGGTTATCTGCGCAGAAAAAAAATCATGTTAACCCCAATAATAATTAAGATAAGTCATTATTCTTAATGATAAGGTTAAATATTTACCATGGGTAAATTGGTGACAGAGTCAGTATCCTGGTCACAATTGGGATAAGTTTGAATACAACTGCCCTGTCCTTGTCCATCCTTTGCGGCCTTCATGTATTTAAAGTAACGCAAAATTCGGGGAGATTTTGTTATGGGTCGTTTAAGCTCGGTTTGATGTCTGTGTGTAAAAAAAACAATTAAGCAAAAGAATTAATTAACTCTTCTTATATAAAATAAAGGAATAAAGATGCTTAAATAAGATTATTTCATCATTTTTTCGAAATACATAAAAACTATTCGCTACGTCTGGATTGACTTTATTGCTCTAACATTATTATCATCATTATTAAGTTACGGGATAGCTTGTAAAACGATGCAATATAAAATTTAGCTTTTAAAAACTGTTAATTGAATATATTTTCATTTTTAATGCAATCAATCATGATTTTCTTTCTCCTATACGAAAAATGCAGCAATATTATGAATTATTTTCCCATTTTTAACCTTAATTTGTCATAATTTTATATAAAAGAGTAGGAAATGCATGTCATGTATAGTGTATGTATCATCTGTCTTAATTTTTTAACAATTCCTATCTCTTCTCACCTACTCCCTAAAAAAATGTCACATCTTTGCTTGGTCACACATGCAAACGCACGCACACATATTGCACATACAGTGTAAGTTTGTGACCATTTCCACCCACCCTACCACCCACCTGATTAAAAAAAGGACACCTTTTAATTTAAATTTCAAATATTATAATAATCACGGTAACCAACCGACACCCAATCTTATCTAATCTCATCTTCGGTCGTCGGGTGATGTGTGTGAATAAATCTCGACCCCAACAACAACCATCTCAAAAAAGAACGGACGGACGGGTTAAGTTAAGATATTGTCACAGATAACCTCACAGATAACTGTTGCCCTACTACTGCACTGCTGTGTCCTAGGCGAATGTTTTAATTTAATTCAATTCTTTTTTTTATCCTAAATATTTGCATGTTTGTGTCTAATACACCACAAAAATGTGGGATCTTCTCTTCATTCATGAGTTAGTATACTTCTTGTGGGGTAAGTGGTGGATTGGTTAAGGTTACCTTCGTTATTATTATCTATCTTATCCATCCCTTATCTTTGTACTCTGTACCCCTAGTACCACCACCACGCACTGCAATATCTACGTCTTACTACCGGTTGAAATTAAGAGATGTATCATGTATAATCATCATCACAAATTCAAACCAAACCACAGATACAAAATACTGCCTCTGGTCTGATGACATCCTAATTATCAGAGACATTCATCCATCCATGACAGGATATGATATTGCTTTGTGACGTGACCAACTAATTCCCTCTCCGACGCATTTCATTGTTTCATTTCATTTCACAATTAATTAATCATCTTCTTTCTCTCGACTGCATTACATTGAATTATACATCCTCATCTTCTTAAACAAAAACAATGATCACGATCACCCACTTACTTTGACAACTGTGCCGACAGCAGATTCGAATAAGGGGCGTACTTCACCGGGAATTTGTAAATGGAGCACACCGCCCTCTCCCGACAGCCCTCGTCATGGTAACCAAGATGCATAAATATTGAATCAATCCTGGACAGCAAGGGGCTATAAAAAGGGTCATAATTCTCCACTTCTGCCTGTAACGCGTGTGAGGGCACGTATTCCTTGATATGGTTACTACTCATGTCCTCCGAAGTACCCGTAGTCCCCCCTCCTCCCAAATCTCCATGGTTGCCTAGCAACAGTCCCTTAAAATGCTGCTGTCTCCTCCCTTCCGAAGAAGAAGAAGAACCACCACCACCCAAACCTTGCAAAATTAATGGGTTAAGCTGACTAAACTGTAACTTCTGATCTCCCGTATTCCAACCCCATCCATGTCCCGTGTTGCCATGGTTATGGACATGGTTATCATAATGATTGAAACCTAGAGCTGGTTCAAAGTGTTCGATGGATGGCGGCGGTAAGGCAGATTCCCAACCTTCATGGTGATGATGACCCCCACCACCTGGACTCCAAATCGTCTTCATGACATCCCAAGGACTTCCCTCTTTCCAAAAGACGTTGTAAAACATGTACTTCATTCCAATTATTAAGGGAGCAAACATGCTTTTTATTATGAGGAGGACTATCCCTGTCCCAATACCGACCAGAAATGCGGGGCCCGTGGAAATTGCGACCTCTGCAAATAATAAAACGTTTACAAAATCAAATAATAAATAAATAACAGAATCCTTGATCAATCAAATCATCATCATTATCATAATCATCATTAAATTTCACTTTTACACACTCCTTTTCTTCATCTCATTACCTATATCTATTCTTTCTATCCTTCTTAATAAATTAACTATGTGCTTTCCACCACAACCACCCACCACCAAAAACAAATATACCAAAATTGAGCCATTAGTACAACCAACCAGCAGTAGTGCAATACAATGAGTGTATTGCTTTTTTAACATGTGTAATTTTTTTGTGCGAATAAAATGGAATAAAATAAAAGGAAACGTGCTTCTCTTTTTTTTTGCCATGGCATGCCACACACGAGATCATCCCAAAATGAAGAAGATGAACCAATTTCAGTCATAAAAAAAGACGAAGAAGAAGATTGCACCACCAACACTACCAGAATGGATAAGTAAGATAAAGATAAGCCATCACACAAGAGAAGTCAAGCAGTATAAGATACAACTAAATGCATAATATTATCTTTCATATATATTTGCACTATGTATGATGCATATGCTGCTCCATTTCCTATTTTGTTTAAAAAAGAATCTAATAAAACGTATGCCACACAACAATATATCTGTAAACTCAAGGTTTTTCATTGCAATTGCAGGTGAATTTTAGTGTGGTTTAGTTAAATCATTAATTACGGGATCAAATCGTCACCATAAAACCAAACCATCCTTTAAACTATAACCCTTCCTCCTGTGTATCTTTCTTGCATGGTGCGTGGTTTGATGGTGGTGGTGTAATGTAATAGGGTTAAATGATGTTATATGATATGCGGACGACACGAGGACGTAGAGAATCAAGAGGTTAATTGTTATTATTATTATTATTATTATTATTATTATGGATGCATGCATTGTGCACGCTATTGCTATTATATACACAATTGAGTCATAATGACGCTAAAAAGTAGAGACAGACAGAAGACAATATGGCAAGAATAGGGCAAGGTAAGTTAGGATGAACGTGTAAATAGAAGTTGGTGTTAATCATGATCCAGACTAAATCAGACGCACTAATAATAAAATGTATTTAATAATTGTCACAATCTAATAAAGGATAAGATGATTAAGATAAGTAAGTTTTAAAAGGAAATGAATATTTTAAATCAAGTCAGAAAAAAATGCGTCCCATTCTCTTCTTTTTAAAAATGATGTTATCATATGAAATAATTTTTAGGAAAAACCAATCTAGGAATAAATCTCTGTGTCACGCACTTTTGTAATAATCTTATGCATCGATCTCATCATCTCTGTTTGAGAAAACTAGAGCACTAAAACACCACCACCTTTACCTCCTAAAAAACTGGCGACAAGAAATTACAAAAAAAGAAAGAAAGATGTACAAATACTTACTGAGCTCATCCTTAAAAAATGGGAATTTTAGCTTCAAATTGAATCCCGGATCCCAAAAAATTCTTGCACCAGATCCGGCCTTCGCTAATTCATAATTTCCTTCATAATGTGTTCTCGGAGCGACCTTAACTTCCATCAAATGTGGCACTTTGACCCTCAATTCTCTACTTTTGACCCATTCCTTGGCTTTAAGGAAGAGGAGGATGTCGCTGGAGCCTCCATATTTCTGGAGGAATCTTAACATCCCTTTTTCAACCCAGTTTGAATTATTATTATCCACCTCAAGGGCACTCTCACTGTGGTTATCATTATTGTTTTCTTCTTCTAGTTCAGGATTCCGGGTAAGTTCTACCCAAGGAGATAATACCCGGGTAGTTTCCGGCTCGAATACATGCCTCATTAACCACCCACTCCAATCCAACCGGAGACAAGTGAAGGAATAAGTCTTGGCATTGTTGCTATTTTTCCTATTTTTACACTTTCTTCGCTGAGCTATCACCGATTTTGCTAAACTTTTCATGTCTATCGTATAATTTGGGGGTTGTTGCTTATCGATAGTAATGTTGTCAACATTGATAAGATTGTTGTTACTATTGCTTATCTTTTTGCCTTCCTTCCTACTTAGCTTATTCCTCCCACTTCGACACTTTTTTGCAGAAGAAGAAGAAGATGTCATGTCCCCACAAAATGGGATTCCTTTCCATTTTGATGATGACGAAGACGATTTTGAATTGGTCATTGTCCCATCTTTTGACCTTATCGCAACCTTATCGTTCCCACTTCCACACTGGACACAAAGGAATAATAGTAATAATACCGGTGTCCATGATGCCATGTGGCTGTTGTAGCAGAATCCAAACTTCATCTTGATTTATTGATGGCTTTTCTTTGTTCTGTTCTTTTTCTAATCTTCTTGTTCTTATTTATGTTCTTCTATTGTTTTTCTGGACAAGAACAATAATAATTTCCCCCACTTTTCATATTATACTAAATTACTCATTCACTTATCAACTTTTCCAGTAACACTATAAATGTCCCATTGTTTTAGATATGTATTTAGTTTTTGTATTGCTGCACACTTATCTAAAATTTAAAAAACAATCACATATGTAAATTGATAGCAAAATTAATTCAATCTTTCTTTACCACTATACTATTTAAAATTTATACCTACCACCACCACATTTTGACTCACTAACTCGATCACACCATTTTTTGCCATCTTGGATAATGATAATCGCTATTCTTAAAAGTGGTTGCATTTCTTAAACTCCCTACAACAACACACCCATGCGAATCGGATGTCATTCTGGACAATTCAAACTTAACTAAACTTAACAAACTACAATTAAAAATCCTTCCTTTTTAAAAAATCCTTTCAAAATTTACAAATTAAATTAAACAATGTCCACATTTTGAAATCGCTTATTATTATTATTATTATCATTATTATTGCGTGTTCTCCTTCCCAAGTTCTTTATCAGAATGATTTTAAGAAGAATGTGTATCATCATAACATACGAAAAACAACGCAACTTTGCGTACATCTTTGTATTTTGTATCTTCATCTTATATTACTTCTTCATGCATTATTTTTCCTAATGAATCTCACCCACTTTACTTTACTTTACTTTACTTATTCCCCCCAACAAACTATACCAACTTATGCATGCTCTCACCTTTCTTTCGTTCATAGTTAAGAAGATTTAATAAAAGTAAAGTAAAATAAAGTGAGTATGATGAGCTCAATTATTGTTCATATCATCACAATAATGTTACCCTTACCTTACCTACTAAATACAATACTAAATACAATACGTGTGTGTGTGCATCTCATCTCATCTTAACATCCTCCTCCACTTTTTTGGAGATTACATATTTCATACACACACAAAGATATACGATACATACATACATACTACCCTTTTTTGCACTACATTCAACATTCTCACATCTTCTTCAATATTCTTTTTCTGTTACCCGATACGGTGTCATGATTTTTCTTCTACATGGGCGCAAATTAGGGAGGAAATGAATAAATGATAATGTGGAGGAGAGGTGTGTTTTAAGAAAAAAGCATATCTTTGTGGTATGGTATGCTATGGTGGCGTATGTATGTATGTGTTTGTGCGTAACTTAATCCCCTAATCCTAATCCTTATTCTTTATCTGTTACACTAAAGAAAACCAATGTTTTCTGGCCTCACTATGACATACTATGAACATGTAAAATGTACTTAATTAATTATAATTAAACGAGTTAATCAATCAATAACCTATCCTGTTATTGCGGCATGACTTTCACCAGAGAACATGATCCCTTGTAAAAGAAATGCATGTCTCAAATTTCCCAAAAATCTCAAATTGTGTTTTACATGCATCTTCTCGTTTAACGAGTCCATTCCATTTATTATGTATTTATCAAATTAATAATTTGCCACGGTTTTCTCTCTTTTTCCGTCTTTTACTATTGTATTGCATTAAATATAGAAAATGTGAGTGAAGTGAATTATTAGTGAGTGAGTACATAAGTTAGATATCCTATGAATTGGTTGGTTGGTTATCTTTCCTTCTTTGCACAGTGGATTGAGCTGGATTTGATTGGATTATTGGATCGTCGGCATTTTTGATCAAGGTCGGATGTAAATAAATGTAACATGTTTCCAATTAGCCCAATAATCAAAGAGTGGAACAATTAATTAACTAACTAGCGAAATAACTAAAACTACTCTTTTTTTCTTGCTTCTTCTCTTCTTTTTGGTTTCACTTATTGCATGCAATTATTATATTACCAACCAACCATGCTATTCTATTCTATATCTCTACATATATCCTTAATATAAGTACTTATCTTATTGGTATGATAACATGAAATAGATACATATGCGGATGGATTTGATTAAATGTTGGCAATGCATTTACTTGCAATTTGCACTAATCGATGCAATCCAAAGTCTAAAAATAAGTACAACATCACTTTTTTCAAAATCAATATACATACAACTCTTCCAATTAAAAGAGAGGATTATGTATGATTATGATGATGAGAGTCGTGTTGAGTTGAGCACTGCTAAATCCTTTAATTGCAGGCACAGTCTAATAAATAATTGTAATTGTAATTCAATTCAATTTAATAAAATACATCCTACTTATTAATTCTGATAAGTTTCTATACAAGGCTAATTTTTGTACTCATAATAAAAATAGAAGATTTTAAAAATATAAAAAAGACTGATTTTCTTACAGAATCCAGGTTTTTCCAGTTTCCAAATAAACTCAAAATGCACAATAAATTCACTTTCTGAATTGGATTGGAAAATTTATAAAAATGGTTTCTTCCTCGTTTTTAGAAACCTTTCTTCCTTTTTTAAAAAAAGAAAAAAAAAGAAATCACTTCACAAGAAGAAACCAAACCAAACCAGGAAGGAAACTGCGACCTTAGTCCAGAACTAGGTATAGACGATGAGACGACGACAACTGTTCCTAAATTCTTTGAGGCACCGAGTTTTATCATCGCTTAATTCAACAATAATCCTTAATTATTTCATTTAACAATAAAACAGACCCGCACTACCAACAAAGAAGCTGTGGAATATGGGATGGCATTGTGTTATACATGCATGTAGTTAAATTAACAAGTAAAATATAATTTTACCTGTATTTCATCCCATGTACCACCCATACGTACAATACAAAAGCCGCAAACTTTCCACGTAAAAGCAAGCGGAATATAGGAATAAGGTGGCCGTGGTCATACTGATGATGATGATGACCACAATAAGGATAAGAAAGAAAGCAGATTGTCATCCAATCCAGTTTATACTTATACATTGCATGCTGAAGATGATTTACATCATGTTCACACTACCAAACACGGCATCGTCATTCTTCTCGTCGTCATTCTCGTCACCTTTTCATGACTATAATGGTCATCTTTCTCTCCATCTGCATGCATACTAACTATCCGCAACCTACTTTAAATGATGATGATAAGGAAAGCACTGATAAGAACATACACACACACGGACACAAAGGGATTAAGCGGTTAAAAAAGAAGAACAGTAGTCAACCAAACCACTAAATTAATGACATTAATGAGCATGGCAAGTTATATCTATTTAATGGGAGGGAAGGGATGCAAAAGGACGAAACTTTGCACTAAATCACACTAAATCACGGAAATGGAATAATTAAGACATCGTCTCATCATCATCAGTGAAGTTGTATTTGGAATAATTAAGTCATCATCATTTATTACGGAGGAATATGTGTCAATTTACGAATAGTACAAATAGGGATACTTGCAATGATAAAATTATTGAATTTCTTAGAGAAAGTGGAAACATTTATTACTTTGTATGTTTTTCGTTTATGAGTCTTACTTATTTGAAAACATTTGTACACGCCATGTACAAATTATCATAAGAAGCCTTTGATCTTCTGCAACAATGCAATAACGCAATTTTCATGAATAACAAAACAAACAAACAACGCAATAACAAGATCAAGATCATTTCAATAGCAGATTTTGAATACATGTCATTTCCTAAAATGTAACAACAAATCTTTTACATGCGTGATAGCAAAATAAATGATCCAATCAAAATAGGAGCAGTAGCAGTTTTCGTAAAATAATTACGGAAACCGTTATTTTTCACTTTCACTAAATTACATGTACAATGATACAATTTCCTTCAGAACAAAATTTAACAGATCGATTTCAATGAATTAGCATCATCATTATTCCATTCATTTCTTAATATTTTAAAAATCTGAATGAATTCCATAAGTTTTTTTTAAACAATCCAACTAAATTTCAGATCAATCAATAATTAATAATTGCAAAGAAATTCAGCTCCAATAATTAACAACGAATCAAATCCATGTAGAACACTAATATAAATGTAACATTTCATAAATATCATACACTTTTTTCATTTCCTCTTGAAATCTAAATAAACTGGATTTGGGCAATACATGCGAAAATGCAACTAAACCAAACTATGAACGATATGCTCTAAATTACTTCAAATACGTGTCGGCAAGTGTAAAATAAATGAATTAAATTGAACGAAATTAAATAAAACGGGATGAAAAACGACGGAAGTTCAATTAATTAATTAATTAATTCACTAGCATCACTCTGCCACCAGACTGCTCCCGAACAATGTCCTTATCATCATATGATTATCATTGTTATCATCATCATTGCTTTCTTACTTCAAAATTGAAGCATTTCTTTCAATAATTAAAAAATGGGACCTCCTTCTCATTGAATAAATCTTTTTTCATCTCTCTCTGTAAAAAAAATCCCGTTTTTTTAAATTTCTTAAGATGTGCATGAAAGATATGGCTGCTTTTCCATTCTTTCAAATTATTCACCCAGCAAATCAAACCCACTTACATACAACCTTACTTTGGTCACTTTTGGACGTAGATGTGGACATAACTGAATTAAATATTATATTAAAATAAATTAAATAAAACAATGGAAACCAAAGTAGAAGTAGTGTTCAGCGACACATATTTAAAACTTGAACTAAAATAAAACAATACTTAATCTATGCAAATCATCATGTACTTATTTCTTTCGGGCACATCTTTTCCAAATCTTTGCACTTTACTTTGCACAGGTGACGTTGACGACGTCAGACGTGAATGATGATGATAAGACAATAGTAATTATATTTCAAAGATATATTCAATTCACTCACGTAATCATTACCCAAGCAATCCCTTAAAAACATACCGCAAAACTTAATCTATATGTCCGTAATTACAACAATTACATGAATTTTTCGAATTTTTCAAGCAACTTTGAAAATTTGATTGACCCCGATGTAGCATCATGTTAACAAGCCTGTATATACAGAGTTAAATCCTTTAATTAAATTAGTACAATAAATAATTGCAATTAGATACTTGTATTAGTAATATATATGCTGTATGCACACCTTTTCCTAGTTCAAGATCAATATCAGTTAGTCTATTCTGTGCATTCAGACTAATTAACAAAGAACAATCATGTAAACAATCATGTAAATTCATGCATACACTATAAAAATGTACATCAATTTCACTACTGTATCAATCTGTAAAAAATAGGATCCTATAACCTTAATCCTTCTTAATCCAATCCAGTCTATATCTTATATCAAACTTTATTTCATATTATGTCACTCACAAACTACTCACCCTTTCCCTCTTCCCCTCTGATTTTTATTATTACGTAACGTAACAGGATGATCCAATATTTATTAAGCTGGAATCCAGACCACCACTACTGCATGCACATGCTTATTATGCAATCAAAATCTCTGTTGGTTCAAGTTACATTAGGTTCATATGAAGAGGCTTCGGATGCGGTTTAGTAGTGTAAAAAACCAGGCTCACTCACAAAGAAGAATAATACAATACAATGCAATTCTATACTTTATTACACAGATTTCTCCTTAATAATATCGGTATGTGTTAAAAGACAACCGAAATTTAAAGATATTGAGACGCAGTGACATATTATTATGTAATGATGGTGAGAGAAGTGAAAGGGTTACCCATTGGGGATAAGTTCCCTTGTTTTATCATTGCTGAAATCGGACAGAACCATCAAGGTGATGTTAACATTGCTAAAGAACTTATTAACAAGGCTAAGGTATGGTGAATTTTAATATTGTTAAATTTTTATACGGTTGTACATTACAATGCAGTGTCTTCTTGTTGCAGGAATGTGGTGCAGATTGCGTAAAACTGCAAAAATCCAGCTTACCCGACAAATTTACACAGACTGCTTTAAATACGGTTTATCATAGCGTTAACTCCTTTGGAGGGACGTATGGAGAGCATAAAGCGGCGTTGGAGTTGTCCCACCAGGAATATCGTGATCTTCAACGGTACGCTGAGAACGAGGTGGGGATAAGATTCTCCGCTTCTGCGATGGATAAGGTGGGTGGATAAGGTGGGAGTAGAGGTAACAGTGGTGGGGGTACTAATTTATGTGGTGGTGTGGATAGGTATCTGCCGACTTTTTGCTCTCATTAAAAGTCCCCTTCATCAAAATTGGGTCTGGTGACACGAATAATTTCCCCTTGTTGGAACACGTCGCTAAAAGTGGGACACCTGTTATCTTATCCACGGGTAATAATTTAATTAATTCCCTTATATTTGCTGTTATTATTATTATTATCACTTATTCATCTTATCTATATCTTAGGTATGCAAGACTGGTCCACAATTACCTCTGCAGTGTCCACCATAACCAAGCATTCCTCCTCCTCCTCTCTGGTCCTCCTTCATTGCGTCTCCGCTTATCCGACCCCCTTGGAAGATGTCAACTTGTCCCTTATTTCCCTCTACAAGGAGTCCTTCCCGTCTCTCCCTATCGGCTACTCTGGTCATGAACTAGGCATTTCCGTCTCCATTGGAGCTGTTGCGATAGGCGCTAAAGTTATTGAACGGCACTTTACCCTTGATAAAGGAATGAAGGGCACGGATCATTGCTGCTCTTTGGACCCGACCGAGTTCGCAGCGATGGTGAAAGGGATACGGGATGTGGAAGGGGCGATAGGGGTGCCATGCAAGGTATAATGAAGATAAGAGCTTATCAAAATAATGTAAATGCTGCTACACAATTGATAATATTTGTATACAATGATTTTTATTGATTATTTGACGTTTTCGTTTGTTTAGACAATTTTGCCATCGGAATTACCATGTCTGGCCAAATTGGGGAAGTCTTTGGTTGCCTCACACAATCTTGAGGCTGGAAGTGTGCTGACTTTACACGACGTTAACATAAAAGTATCGCAACCAAAAGGAATACCACCCCAAAATTTGGATAATATTGTAGGAAAAATTGTAAATAAAAATATACGAGCGGACTCTCCAATAAAAGCGGAACACTTAGAATTTTACATGCAATGCAATTGACAATTGATGATGACGGTTCTTAATTAGTTTGATTACTTATATATAAATATTTTAGCTGGTTAGTTAATTACTTAATTTAATCTTCACCTCGTTCACTACTGTGCTGACTGCCACTGTTACCTCCTTGCCCACTGATTAATTCGTTACACAATGCATTCAATTGAGAATTTTCTTTGGCCTTTTGTTCAACGTCGTGTTCCAGGGTCGCTAATTTCATGTCCAATAGACGACATTGCGCACGAAGTCGGGTGTTTTCAACTTCCAACTCCTTCATTTTGCTTTCATAGTCTTGATACATTCTGAAAATATGGATAAGAATATAAATACGATACGCAAAACATGAATATCAGAATGATTAATTAATTATCATTATCTTATCGTTGCCCACTTACTGTTCCAATTTCTCCTGCGCCTTCTCCTTGTACATGGCCAACTTCTTGTCGCGATTTTCAATCTTTTGTACCAATTCTTGTTCCCGTTGGAGGAGCATGTTTTCATTGTCCTTCAAATTTTGCAAGATACCTTTGGAACGTTCATACTTTCTGCAAAAAGACAAAAAACCACCCACTATTTATTACAATAACCTCCTTATCCATCCACCCTCCCACCTCTCTTTACCTCTATAATTCCCCTCTACACAAACATGATGATAACTACTTATCTTATGACTCAACTCACCTGTGAACGTCTGAAAAGGCACTTTCGACATTGCAAAGGTCTTCGAGTGCTTGATCTCTTTCCTGAATGAGGACACATTGATCTGCGTTCGCCTCCTCCAACTTGTGCTTCATGTCCTCCACCTTTGGGCTGTACATTGACAAGGTCATGTGTCAATTAAGACACCAACAATCAATCAACAACAACAATCGATAACAATCGATAACAATTAAACTTTTCTTGGACTATTTTTTAGACACTTTCGCTTCAATTCACAATTTTCTCTCTCTTCTCTTCTCTGACCAAATAATAATAAGCCCGTTTTTCAACCCGTCTGCTTTCTCTTCGCTCCTAAACGGGGAAGACTGAGATGCAATCTACCCGATTAAACCGATCCGATTTGTATTCCAAATTTCCTAATAATTCTACAATTTAATGAACTTGTGACTTGTTGATGATGTCTGAATTGCTATAAGAATTGCGGTGTGTGCTACTTTTCGCCACCGCTATTTTACCATTACCACCACCACTGCTAATACCACCACCACCTTGCAATTTATACCTAAACATGTAAAAGAAGGTGGTATTTGGTTTATAATACAACTTCCTTCCTTCATGTAATATGTAAGTATTCGCCATAAGTTCGTTCAACTTAACCATCATATCATATCATATCATATCCAACCCAACACACTTTTTCTAACAGTACAATTCAATTCAATTGCATGCAATTTAAACTCCAATCCGGTCTATGTACGATAAATATTGTAGTAAAAGCACTGCTTTTTAAATATGAATCAATCCTTTTAATAAAAATGCCTTAACCTTATCAAAAGATAAGAAGATGATTATTATGGATAAGTACCTATATCTGACCCTGACCCTGACCCTACTGCAAGGCACCTCCACCACCTCCTCCATGTCCTCAAGTTCACTTTCATCTCGTTGGACTCTCTCCTCACCCACATTTTCGACATTTTCGACGATTTCGACACCCGAACTATCGCTATCACTGCCACTATCATTATCACCACTAATGTCACTACCACGATTCATGAGAAACATAAGAATCAATCCTGCACCTATAAGAACACTTAGCAAACCCACTACTATGAATAATAGCATAATACAATACAAAAAATAGAAGATAAATAAATAACTAATAATTATGTATGTATCCTTGTTCCGATGCACTTCAAATTAAGCTGTAGCCTTTACTGGAAAAGAATAATAAATAATAATAATAATACAAGAAGAAGAAGCAGCATACATACATAAATAAATAAACAAGGCATTTAAGAGAACATTCACTTTGACTTGACTTGACTTATTTCTTGCCGGTATTTCATATTATAACAATAATCCTAATCCTCCTAATCCGTGTATGAGTTGGTTTGTTCTAAGTTTATGCAGATTTCATGGAAGGAAATACTATAGTGGCATATGACGTGACGTGACTCATGATAATATGACGAAACCAGAATAAACGAGAATGAGAGATCTTATTTAACTAACTGACTAAATTTGTAATGCAAATTATTATGCAGTATGCATCTTGCGTTTCATGCATGTATGTGCATCCAAACATGGATAATAACGAAATGAACTTTTAACTTCATTGCATCTATTTCTACCGTTTTTAAGCTCATACAAACGTATGCACACACCTTAATTTTGATTATTTCTGTAATTATTTGTTACTAATAATAATTGCACTGATATTTTACCTGAGCAAATTGGCTGGGTTCCCATTAAAAGTGCTGCTATTAGTATTACTGTTACAACTTGTAAGCAATAATCGTTGTGGGGCTGGGAACGAGGGTGAGTTTGGGGTGGGGGTGATGAGAATGGTATCTTGTTCCTCCTTTGGAACCGTTCTCCTATCGCCGTAATACATCTCGTTGACGTAATCAGAAGGGGACGTGGCCTCCATTGTCACATCAATATTGGGGAGGATAAGACTACCTGCAAATGTCAAAAGTCAGGTTAGGAGGTTAAAGGTCACATAAATTAATATGACCTTCTTACCTTTAGTCTGTTCCATAATCCCAATGACATAATCATAGTCCTTTTTGGACAAATTATTATTGCTGCAATTCAAATTCACCACTGGTGGTGATTTCAGGATGGGAGACAAGCTAGTATTTTCCAGGGATGATGATGATGACGGAGATGATGACGGTAAAGATAACAACATTGTAGTATTATCCATATTATCCATCCCACTACTAGCAGAACCATATTCTGGATAAGTCGAAGAAAAAGATAAGCCACCACCGCCATCGTCACCAGTGCGATTAAGTGTGTTGCTGAGTCGACAATTCGTTATGGGAGGGGATCCCGATTTCCTTGTTCTGTTAATATTATTGTTGATGTTCTTACTGTGGACAACATTGGTTGATAATGATAACCATCCAAATAAATTCATGTTGGAGGAGTTATCACCACTGTTATTGATAACACCCTTATCCAAAGGAGTAGAAAAGAAAGGAGGAGGATTCTCTGAATTGGAAGAAGTAGCAGGCATCTCAGGACGATCAGTATGACTTTGCTGAGCAATTGGAACTGAAGTATCATCTTCAGGTTTTGCTTTTGCTTCTGAAATCTTGTCCAATTTTTGCGTATCACCACCACCAAAATTGCATATGATATCGTCATCCTGTTGTTGTTCTGGACGCATTTGAATAATTTGAGAATTTGCAAATTCATTCTTATTCTTCTTCTTGCCAATCTTTGCTAAATTGACAGGGATCACGGTTACATTTACGTTCTCATTATTATTGTTATTAGTCTTGTTCATCTCGTGCTCTGCTTCTGCTTCTGCTTGTTGTTTTTCTAAGGCTTCAAATTCGCAAAGAGATTGAGACTGAAAAAATGCCTTTGGATTTTTTGCGTCCTTAACTGTAATGGCCATCCCGTTCTTTTCTTCTTCTACTTTTTCTTCGTCTTCTTGTTCGTGCGAATCTTCTTCGAGACAGATTTGTGTATAAAATGAATACATCTCATCATTATTACTATCATTATTATTATTATTATTCGTCTTAATTAATCTGGATGTCACTTTTCTTATCTTCTTATGACAATCCTCCTTATTAGCATCCACATCTTCATCTGGTAACTGGTTATCTTTTAAAAACTTATCATTGCCTTTGTCTTCACTTATCTTTTGACAAAATTTCTCTTCCGTCGGACCAATTTCCAGAATGGGAGGAGGTGATGGATCACAATTTGATGGTGATGGTGGTGATGGTAATGCATCATCATTAACAATTTGCACGACTGAAACGTACCTGGCTTCATTATTGTTACTTTCTCTTGATTGCACTATTTCTGCAGGTTGCATTTCTGCAGGTTGCATTTCTGCAGGTTTTTGCACTTGACTTGCATTCGTCTGCTTATCTTCAGTTTCAATTACATGAAGCAGTTCATCATTAATTGGTGGTGGTGGTTGAGGCGATGGTGGTTTTATTATTATGGGAGCGGAACCAACATGATCATCATCATTTTCATGAGCACGATTAGAATTTGAATCAGGACTACTCAAGCGGGAATTCAATTCATTTTCTAACCTAATTTTACCATCTCCACTACTATTATTATTATCAATTAAATTATCTGCATGGTTATTAATTTTATTTAAAATTGGAGAAATTGTTGTAGTTGTTGTAATAAAGGATGCAGGGTCCAAATCAGAGAGAAATCCAGAACTGGACGGACTTTCTCTAATATTGTCCTTATTTTCTGGTGGTGGCGGTGGAACTTCTTGTTCTTTTAACGATTCAGGACATTTGACCCCCTCGTCTTCCTCAACTTCTTCCTTATCATCCTCCTTATCCTTCTCAACAAACTTATCATTAGGAATGCACGACACAATAGAATCTGCATCCACATCATCTGCACTACTCCTCCCTCCAATTTCTAAAGAATCGTCATCATAATAATGGCTCAGCACGTCGGCATCGTCCCTTACTTCGTAGCCAGATTGAACCATAATGCCCCCACCACCATGACCACCCCCACCTCCTGGGGAAATGGAGGATGGATCCATGTCATTGTGGGGTAATGTGTCCAAGAGGAGAGAGTCGATAGAGTGAAATTGTTGTTGTTGCTGTTCTTGACTGGTTGCAGGAACGTTCCATGAATATTTTGGTTTAGAAGGTTGAACAGCATCAGTATTAGACTTATCAGTATTATTTTTCTTGGATAAGTCGAAATTCACTGTGGTCTCAGTATTTAGGAGAGGATTTAGGTTTTTGATAACTTCGCCATTTGAACCGTTGTTGGATGCAGATGATGATGGTGTAGGTGTGGGTGTGGTTGTCGGTAACGGCGGCGGTGGTGGTGGTGGATGGAACCCAGATTGAGATGGCGAGTTCCCTATGTAAATGTCACCAAAATATTTCAAATAACAATTGCAATTCATGCAAATATTTGTAATTGTGAAATTACCCATTTTTATCCCAATATGTCCCGTTTGCCAATAATTTAGCAAATTCAATACCTCCTGTTCATCCCCAGATTTGCTTGACACTAAATTTCACAATACATACAATACAAATACAATGCAGAAAGAAATAATAGAATTTGTATTGCAATTAATTATGCATGAATAGCAAATTAATGCATTAGCACAATCTTTCACAAGTTTAATAAGAACAATCTAACATTTAAATTTGTATAAACCTTTCAGTTCAAGATGCATTTGACGACTCAACATTTTTTGGCAGATGACTCCGATTTCGGATCGGGTTCAAGACCACTACAAAAACAGCAACGACGATATGTATGAATTCAACCTGCCAAAATAATCAAGCACTGCTGCGTATATTCGTACTCGTACTTTTCTACTGGCCATGAAATAGAAAAGAAAACGAAATTCGGTTTTTTAGCACATATATAATTTTGCAAACTTAACTATACTCGTACCGTATGTCAAATAATCTTTATTTCTGCCCTTGTGCCAATTTTATGACGTCGTTTTCGTCGTTCTTCAAAAGAAGAAACAAAGAATAGAGCACACAACAGAACAGACGACGTCCTTTTTGAATTATGATTTCTTCTGACCAAAATAAATAGATCAAATACGAGTGAAATTGAATTATTTTACGTCTCTTAATACTTCCTCCTCGTTTAAGAATGAAATGAATGAATGAAAATCAAAAAATGAAATGAAATGCAAGCCAAAGTGCATTCATCAGTTAAGGTAAGGTATGTAGGATCAGTTGCAGATTCACTGAGTCAGAAACAATACATAAATATAAATGCATAAAAAACGTACATGCATAAAAAATCAACATTCATTCAATTCAGGTGATGATATCAAATCATATATGATTTCAATGAGATTGAAGTTTATGAAAAAAAGAACTTGGTTTAATTACTTAAACAATTTCATTATTATTATTATTATTGTTTATTAATTTCCAGTGCAATTTCCAAGCAGTATAACAAATTAGTTTCAATTATCTATCCGTGATACATACGTTTTCTTCTTCTTTTACAAAAAAAAGTTACCCCGTCTCGTAATTAGAAATTATATTACGCAGATTCCGTCTGACTTTTGTATTAACTACTTGTGGTAAATAACGTTAAGTGGATTGGATTGAGTTTAATTTAAATCTATCCCCAGTTAGACTGCTACCTAACCAACGAATTTAAACAACCGGGAAATGTTGCATAATGAATGAAAAAGAGACAGAGAAACAAACAGTATGAAAAAGTTGGTGTTACATTTTTTAAATTAGTACAGTAAAAAGTAGGAATATGAATATTATAGTAAGTAAATAAGGCGTGAATCTAGATCATATTATCCTCATTACATCATACCACCCATTCCACCCATACCACCACCACCCGCGTACGGGTTACCAGCAGAAGTGTCCCCACCACCCCCACTTTTTGGACTTTTGATCGTCTCATCAACTGAGAGAATGAGGCAAGCAGCCTCTGTTGCGGCGGAGAGGGCGTTTATCTTCATAATTGCTGGCTCCCAGACACAAGCAATGTAATTGTCTTCCACATCTTCCTTCATGATGTCCACACCGTACCAGATTTGACCGGCGGCATGTTTTTGACGAAGTTTGTTCAAAATTGTGGTTGCATCAAAACCCGCATTGTCACAGAGTTGACGGGGAATGACTTCCAGAGATTTGGCCATAATTTGGATGTATGATTGGTCAACGTTGGCTTGAGTTTTTGCAAAGGCGCGGAGATATTTCGACAACTCCATTTCAATTGCGCCGCCACCTGTGTATCCATACAAAATGTGTTACTATTAAATTGCAAATTTGTTCAATCCAATCACTACAAATAATTGGTATTAATCTTACCCGCTACGACAGAATCGTGCTTCATGGCTCGCCTCACAATCATAATGGCATCATGCAGGGATCTCTCAGTCTCATCCAGAAACTGTTGGGCACCTCCGCGCAAAATGACGGTGGCAGTCTTGGCTTGAGCACATCCTTTGAAGAAGTTGTAGCGCTCACCCCCAATCTGAGTTTCTTCGAATGTATCACACGTTCCCAAATTTGCTGGAGTGATACCATTAACCGTGGTCAGGATAGAACCTCCACAAGCTTTCAAGGTACGCTTTAAATCATCTTCAGTTACACGACCAGCACAAAACATGTCCCTGCAAAACAAACCCCAAGCCCAGCATTATTATATATGCATATATTCCAATATTATTACCATTAAATTGCTGTATTCTCACCTGTCTGCGAAATACTGCGTGGCGACATCCCCAATTGGTAACTTTGAAAGGACAACTTGCGCCCCAACTTTGCAAATCTTGTCCAACTTATCGTACAAAATGTTCCACTCAGCATCCACAACTTTTTGATATTCCTGTACACATAACAAATTCCAAATTAATCAAGTTGTCAAACTAAATCATCACCAAATAAACAATTACTACTGTTTTCCACTCACATCAATCTCCTCAATCCTAATTTCCGCATTATCCCTTTCCGCCTTCAACTCCAACTCAATATTCAACAAAACAATCTTCGGCTTTGTGTAAGTCTTTGGCTGCATTTCAAACCCGGCATAGGAGAAAGTTTTCTTAAAGGCGACCCCACCAACCAAAAAGGAATCTTCCAACGCACCCCCAGCCACCTTCTTAATCCCGATCATGTCCAATGGCAACAACTCATCCAAATGGAGAACTGCGTCCACTGCAATCTTGGCGAAAAAGTCTTTCTGTTGATGAATCAATTTTGAAGAGAGCGCAGTAGCAGCGCACTTCTGGAGCAGTTCTCTTCGCTCATTTTCATCCCCTTTCTTCACCGGAATGGCAATCTCGTTAATCTTTTCTATCGACATGGCGCAAGATTTCCGCAAGGCGCGGATAACCAGGCGGGGATGGGCACCTTCTTCCACGTAGGTTTTTGCTTGTTTCAGAAATTCTCCAGCTAGCAACACCACGCTGGTTGTTCCATCTCCAACCTAAAAAACCGAATCAAATCAATTTTTAATTAATTAACAAATGAACTAATTACTTCCACTATTAACTCACCTCAGCATCCTGACTCTTCGCAATATCCACCAAAGTCTTTGCGGCTGGATGAACAATATCCAATTTCTTCAGAATGGTAGCTCCATCATTCGAAATGGTTGCTTTTCCGGACGGGTCGCAGATCAACTTGTCCATGCCTCGTGGCCCAAGTGTGGTCCGCACCGCCTCCACCACGGCTTGACATGCCGTAATATTCGAGTACAGTTGGGGACGACCTTGCGAGGATTCGGTGCCCTCACGGAGCAAGATTATTTGAGGTTGCTGCACAAAAATTTAATTAATTAACAAACTTTTCTCCTCCTCCTCCTTCTCTCCCATTTTTTTGCTAACTTACCATCTTTCTCCACTAAAAAAAACGCTGGAAAATTGCAAATTATCGAAACTACTGCTCTTGCCAATTATTAAATTAGGCAGAAATGAGTTGATTAATTAATTTCTGCAAAAGAGAAGAGAGGAACAATGATGATGCTGGTGATGAACCGGGTGTGCAGAAAAAGGACGAGAATCTTCCACCTCGTGTGAGTGGTGGTGGTGGTGGTGGTGGCATTTGGTCCTGGTCCGGTTGGATGGGGTTACTTGCCTCACTCAACAAGGCAATATTTGGAGTCAGGAAGGAGGAAATGTGAGATTATTGCATTGCATCGTCAAAGAAAGATAAGACTTTTTTGATGTGGATAAGATTATATTTATTTTGTCAAAGTGAAGTGGTGTTTGAGTGGGTAGTATGCAGTGCTTGAGTGGCATGGGGGTTAAGAAAATATAGTAATAAAATATATTTATTTGATATCAAATTGTGTGCGCAGTAGTAAAGTTAGTATATTACATTGGGTAGCACTTTGTTGGCGGAATGCGACTTGCATTGTAAAAATGTATTATTCTATGAAAATATATACATTAGATGGTTTGTGCTAGCATTAGCATACGACGTATACTATACATTAATCGAGAAGAAAGAAAAAGGAACTGATGAGATGAGTGAATGAATGAGGGACTCTCCTGGAAAGAGGAGACTCCGGCAAGACTGCCTATGCTATGTGCTATATATACCTATGCTATTTATTTATTTGAGACCAATTTCCTCTACTTCCTTCATTTCCTCTTATCCACCGACACACACACACACGTACACTTTTCTGTTCTGTACATTTACAAGAAGACAGGGTCAAAGGAATCATGAAGTTCACAACGACGTTGAGGTCAAAGTTCAGCGTGTACACGCAAAGGACTCCTACCTCTGCCAAAGTCATGTGGACCCTTTTGTATCACGGTCATCGTGAAGTTGAGGATAAGGATCATGGAAGACCTATCTTGTATGTGACCTATTTAAAACTAGGCCCCAAAGAGAGGAAGATTGTAGGGAAGGTGCGTCGCAAATATTATAGTGTATTTCATCCTCCTGCGGTTGGAGTTAGGGCGAGGATTGTGCCGGCTTTCGACGAGCTGGATCCTACGGATGAGAGCATTGTATTGGAAAAGAAGGTGCACCATAATCTGACGGTTGGTAAGTAGTAGTGGTGCTTATTATTATATGCTAGTATGTGTGGTTTTGAATTGTGTGTCCTTTATTTTATAATTTGTTATTGCAGAGGATGCAATGTCCACGATACCATGGCGCTACGGCAAGGAGGACGGGATCGGGGAATTAGTTATGAACCGGGCAGAATGGAACATGGACATAGCTGATAATGTAGACGGACAAGACGGGAGTGTGGGCCTTGGCTGCTCACTTTTGGTGTCCCCTCCCGTTCCACCGCGAAGGCCACCACCCGCTATTCCAATTGCAACGCCACCCGCGACGAGACCATCTCCTCCTAAACGCCGACATAATGTAGACGGACAAGACGGGAGTGAGGGCCTTGGCTACTCACTTTTGGTGTCCCCTCCCGTTCCACCGCCAAGGCCACCACCCGCTATTCCAATTCCAACGCCACCCGCGACGAGACCATCTCCTCCTAAACGCCGACATAATACGCGTAAACAAAAATCCTACGGTACGCCACTCTCGACGCCAAACCGACCATTTGTCCCCATTCCATCATCACCACCTTCACGCCCTCCTCTTAAAAGCAAACAACTCTACAAATCCACACCAAAAGGAAGCGCGACACCAACCGCTCCTCTTAAATCCCAACGATCCAACAAACCCGCATCAAAGGGCAAGAAAGCGACACCATCATCGCCACCCGCGACGCGAGCACCTGCTCCTTTCTCATCATCTCCACGTATACGTCGACACAACATATGCGCACTAATTTGTTGCAACCCGACTCCATCATCTCCACTCCTCCCACCATCTCCACGCTCTCCTCATCCCCCCAAACTAACAGGCACACTAAAATCCAAGCAGATATCCAAACAAAAGAACCTAACTAAATCCAAAATTGTGGGAGACATTAAGTTTAGACACTTCAAATCGAATCCCGGCACCGATTGGACCGCTGCGCCCAAGCATCTGAAAGAAGTAGGGAGAATTGGCACAAGTATTTACAAAGTGGAGACAATTTTGGATGTCCGAGATAGAAGTATGGGTCCCGAACTTCATGTGAAATGGGAAGGATGGGACAGGTTTGATTTTTTTTCATCCATTTTTTTAAAACAAACTTGAATGAAACCTGAAACCTTAATAATAATTTTCTCTTATTTTTTTACAGCGAGTTCAATTCGTGGGAACCGGAACAAAATTTTGTTAGAAGTGACGAGTTTATTGAAGCGTTCCTCGTGAAATGGGACGCAGCTTGGAGATTCAAAATTGGGAGAGGAAGAGGAGAGCTTGAGTGATTCACCGATCCTTAGAAATAATACACCAGCCAGTTTTAAAATAACAACTTATTTAGCTTTAGTTTAAGAAAGATCTCTTTTGAGAATATTCAAATATATGCAAATAATCGTAATTTTGTACTTTGTAGTGTTCAAATACACTTTAAATAGAATTTAATAAATGTTTCATTTCAATTGCTACTCCTCGTTGAATCCATGTATGTATTTATCCATCATCAACTCATTCATTTTTCATTCATTTCTGGGCACAGGTAGAATTTGCCAAGTT
>JAQFZJ010000357.1:0-31827 GCA_034695645.1 Folsomia fimetaria
CCTTAGAGTTCGTATGCCAATTTTCAGGAAGATCCGTCCATGCGTTCTTGAGTTATCGATGTGACAGACGGACAGACGGACGGACGGACAGACAGACGGACATATCGATCTTATAAAGGGGTTTCACCCCTTAATAAAATCGAAGTGAGTACCAACTTCATTGATTACCAAAAGTTCATGATGCGTTTGTGAAGCGGATTTGCGCGAGATCAGATTACTTTAAATGTAACGATGACAACTGCGTACCTTCAAGTTGGTGTAATATCTGATGACGGATCCGACGAAAATAGTATAGCATGCAGCAAAACTCTTGTGAAGACATTGAAAATAGTTCAAAAATCCTATTTCTAATAACATGTAACAAAGAATATGTGCTTGGTTGATCAGGGATGTGGGTTAAATTTACAATGTGCTTCGTTTGAATGCTCATCACAACAAAAGTTTGCAATGGGCGTGTGGATTGCTTGGACGGACATTCTGATGAATCCTGTATAAGTATGACAAGATTTAGAAAAGTTTAGCTATTATATTCTTTAATCAATGCAAACTTCTTAACATCTTTAGAGCCAGACGAATGCAGCCCTAAAAACGGGAAATTTCGTCGCAAATCAGGAGAAAAGTGTCTCAACGCATCAGAGTATTGTGATGCATCCGGTGATGGTGTAGATGGATCGGACGAAACAGTCAGATGTGGTAAATGGAGTACATTTTAAATTACGGAAATAATTTTCGTAATCCTAACCCCATACCAACTTTAGACAAGATCTGTGCCAACATAGACAGGGTTGGAACCCGACTCGGGTGGAAACTGTACTTCTTGCTATTGTTATGCAGGATACTTTGCCACAAGTACAGGCACGTGTTTGGATTTGAATGATTGTAACGTATTTGGAAAATGCTCCCAGCTTTGTGCAAATCTTGATGGAAGCTATACATGTTATTGTATCGAAGGGGTCAAACTTGGCGGGGATAATTCATCATGTGAACCGTTAGGAGGTAAATAAATAGATAGTTTAACTTTCGACAATATTATTCGACAATACTTATAAACATGAAGTTGGATTATCAAAACTACATTATACTGACTCATTTGATTAGTTCCACCAAACATCATATACAATTTGATGCAGCGGGTTATGAATCGGTCTCCATTGGATTTCTCACATAAATTTACAAATGCCAAAATTTTCGAAATATAGCAATACTCTGTTAACATACAATTATTACTGAGCTACATTTGAAACCGTTAATTTTAAAACGATGGCCATGAATGACAGATTCCGACGTGGAATAGGATAGCAGTGAAATACCTAACACCTAACTTAAATATCTGTCCAACATCCAACCATGCGCAACAATTACAAACTGAACTAAATTAAAGGTAATTAATAGGTTCATGAAACTTATTTTATAAGAAAATTTGGAAAATTGTTACATAAATACCAATATCAAAATACATTCAATTGGTTATTCAACTCTGCGGAATATAAATTTTGGAATTCGTAATTTTATGCAACAAAATGTAAAGTTGCATGATGTCAATTTTTAGAATTTGCAATGCCTGGAGGGCATCGACCCAAGGGTGTTCCAGCTGTGGGACAGGTGGCGCCTGGTCCTTCCTTAACACGTCATCCCTGGCAGAGCGACTTCAATTAATACAGCTTATCATTGCTTCTCCCTCACGTTTCCTGGAAAGAAAAGAATTTTGTTACAAGATGGAGAAATAAAGCAAGAAATCTGGAGAAATAAAACAAGAAAATTCTGTTCAGGATTACAAGTTTATTTCTCCCTCAAGTTTATTAAGGAATCAATAGAATTGTTGTAGGGTGCGTCGTCTCATGGTATTTTTGGATTTGTTGTTTGTTGTACCCTCAAGAATGAACGCTATGATTCTACATATTTAATCTTTTTTAAGATTTAAAGGCAGGCTCGGGTTGGAAGAAATGGAGAAACCTTTTTAAAACTACATCCACTGGTTCATTTTCTTCGTGGCGAGTATTTGGTTATGGAATTCTTGGAGCACAGGCCCATCACATTCTATAAAACTATACTTCCAAAAGCAATGATATAGTCGTGATTGGTCCAACTCTACAGTAAGCGTCAATAAAATATATGTTTGTTACAGTGGACACATAAATTATTGTCCAGGTATTTGTAAAATGTGTTTTTCCACGTGCTTGTTCTCTCTATTATATGAGACTATAACTAAAACGATTTAAATATATGGGCATAAATATGAACTGATTTAAATACAGGTACATAATTATACATAAAGTCCCTAATGTGTTTAACTGATATGGATTACCTAACTTATTTCCCACTTTTTCCACAATGGACCAATGACCCCACCATCTTAGCACGATAGGATTGTAAGTCGTGGGATATATGAACGGAAAATTTCACAACTTTAAGTGAATATTAAACCTCGCTACAAAAAGAAGTCATTGAACCACCAAGTCTATACATGAAAAGGTTCCTTCTTGTATGCTTCTTTCAAACCCATGCCTTGAATTTTTTACCCAGGAAAAGATTGGAACGTAACGCTTCCTCACTGCATGAGACAAATGTTACAGCCGAACCACTCAACGACCATTTTAAGCCAAGCAGATCCTAAAACGCCAACTCCTTTCAATATTCTATTCAGTCCTTGCTTAACTTTCACCCAACACGCAATTTCAACCTCTCTTTAATTCCACCATTAACCTTCTTATCAAAGAAATGTCAAGACTTTTGTTAATGTCCGCCACAGTGCTGGCTACATTCATGGTTATGGTTGTCATCGTTTCTGGAGCGTCTTTGCTTGAGCAGCCAGGTATTAAAATTAAAAATTTTGCTGTCTTTTATAAAAAAAACACAGACACTTTGTAGGGTTAAAAATTATATTTTTATTTTTTTTCAGGAAACACGAGGGGTGAGGCATGCTCTGAATTTTTAGGTGTTATAGATATTCCAGGGACAGTTTGTGTCGAAAGAGAACCGGGCGCCGTCTGTCCCACTGTTGGAATACCAGGAAGCTGCCCAATGGGATACTTTTGTTGTTTGTCAAAAGCAAACACGTAAATTTTTTAAGTGACTTTGTTCGAAAGCAATCAATTTAAGTTATTTTCTAATATAGAGTAATTTATATAAAGTTCTATATTAGAGTTACCTTATTTTAAGGCGTAACTCATCGGCATAAACTCTAGAATATTATTGACGACGGTTAATCATACTACAAATTGGAACGAAGCGTTCCAATTTGCAAGGCAAGATTTTACATAAAATATACATATTTGATTGTGTTTTGTATTGCTATTCGAATCGCATTGGATATTACATGAGAAAATATTTCTATACCAGTTGTACCTTTTAAAGGGAAATTCACTCCTCATGAGGTCATTGAACTGGCAAGTATTTATTGAAATGTTCCTTCCTCAAACTTAGGTTTATGTCTTCCTAACCTTTTTCTACATGCACAGATTATAATGCAATATCCTCACATTGTTTCCCCTTCACCCTAACTTTTTCAAATTGTGAGGGCAGCGGTGTTTAACCTATTAATTTATTTTTAAGTATTACATTTAATGCATGATGTAATACATTTTAATTTATTCGTAATTATAAATTTCTAAAGATGAATATTAAATAAATTGCGATTTATTGATTTCTATTCGCGCCCTGTTTACTGCAATCTGATAAATAAAGCGGCATTATTTTGTTCCTATTTCATAAATACGTTTCCATAAATGCTATAATGACTAACAAAAATAATTATTCATTTGCAGCACATTTGATTTAAAAATTGTTTCGATTGGTTGCATAATTTGTTAGCATAGGTAATTCTTATCTTCAAATATATATAAGCTGTAATTATCCCACAACAATAAAATTCATATAGATAGCCTTACATTTCCCATTCAGTCGCATACTAGTAAGTGAAACCAGTCTACTAATTGGATTGCGGATAACAAAGGGTGACTTTAAAGTCAATACTGAACTGAAATAGGTGGGTATTTAGCGAATTGATAGGTTTCTATGATATGATTGTATTGCTTTATCAGTGGAAAGTTTAGTTAATATTGTGCATTATAGAATTCCCACATTCCATAATAAAACGTCTTACATAATAGCGGTTAAAGAATATTACGTCCAACATAAAAATTATAGTGCAGGACAGATGGATTTCACGAACAGGTCATGCGGATTGATTACACTATGCTATCAATCCTGGTATAATGTAACAAATTCACACAGCTACAAGTTAGAATGATGCTAATATGTAATTGTTCCCACCACTAAAAACTAATTACTCCGGTTTAAGCCGCCTGAATAGAAATGTATAGTAGGTAAGGTAGACAAGACAGGATGCACAGATTTGATATTTCTCACGATATGGGAGGACACTACATTGCCTAATTAAGAAAATGATGTTACCTTCTTCTTTCGTCTAGTTTGCAATTTCTTGTCGTAAACTGCTGGTCATAGAAATAGTCAAAATACTATTTAAACATAAAATAGTAATAAATACGTATTTAAATAAGCATTTGACTCCCGCGCCAATTTATGCATTTACAATGAACGGAAATTGGGACAGATTACTTTTCACCTGTATAGCCCTTGCTCTACTAACTAGTTGCAAAGTTTTGAGTCAGCAATTTCCTGATAGCGATTTAATAATTACACTAGATCAAAAGGATGTTCTGGATCAGGTTAAAAAAATAAGGATTATCACGAATACAAAATTATTACAGAATTTATTGCTTAAGTTGTTTTACAATTTCTTCTGTTCAGTTTAGAGAGCGCGTAACGTCCAAACTTCCTCAAGAATATATGAAAACAGATCTTTATTTGATACGATGGCTGAGAGGTGAGACATTTTATTTTTTATCAAATTATTATTATATTAAATAATATTCCCTATCCGTATTTGTAGCTCAACAGTTTGATATATATTTGGCCGAGCAAATGCTTCTTGAGGTAAGTCCAATAAATTTGGATAAAATCTTTTAAAAATTTCACTTCCATAAAGTTTAGCTTCTTCAAATTTGAACAGAATCTAAAATGGCGGGAAAAGAACGACATGGAAAACATAATGAAATCGGACTGGCTTGATTTCGAGAATGAATTTCCATTTATTCTTCAAGGATGTGACAGAGAGGGCAGTCCGGGTAAATAAAACTAACTAAAGTACAATTCAAACCTATCGAAACTGATGTAAATGTCTTCTAAATCTCAAATTAGTTATAACGACGCACGCGGGTCATTGGGATGTTCGGAGCGCCGTTATGGCGGGAAAGACGGAAAAATTACTCCAGTTTTTTGGTAAAAGTTTGGAAGAAACTGCAGTCATGACGCGCCGAGCGCAGAAAGACGGCGAAAATTTTACGCAATGCACGATAATCATTGATATGGGTGGATACAATTTAGCAGCGCAGGGGTGTGCACCATGTTAGTAAAACACCTTATCACTACTATTATCTGACATAGGTTTTCTCAAAGTTCCCGGCTTTTTTAAATGTAGGCATTCCGATATATGTAAATTTTATGCTCATGATTCAAAACTACTACCCGGGTTCTATCAGCTCAGCAATACTCATTAATGGTTCGCTACGTATCAGTATTTCAATCACATGAGTTTAAAGAAGTTATAGAAAACCAATAATTGAGTGCTTATGACCAATTTAGTGCCCAATATATTTCTCGCATGGAATATTATTCGTGAATTCCTCTCACCAGAAAATAAAAGGATTGTACACTTATATGGAAAGGACAAGTCCCGATGGAAGAAGGAATTATTAAGAATTATCGATCCTGCCGAACTCACAACCGAGTTTGGCGGTTTAAATCGAGAAGGAGTTACAGCTGAAGATTTAAGAAAGTATTTTGGTCCTGTGCAATGTCACAGGTATAGTACATACTTATTTATTTATTACTGGAACAAATGTGAAAATTGTGTAGCAAAAAGATGTCCCCGTATTTTCAGAATAAAGGGAATCCGGGACTCCAAAGTAATTGAGGATGAGGAGAATTAACGAAACTAGGGTATCCCATATTAATGAATTCTTTCTTTTATAATTTTTGAGAATTATTGTGCTAAATTGTAATCAATTCTTACTTTGCTGATCATGCTTTAATTTATTGATGAAATTTTAATACATCAATTGTTACAAATTACTGGGATAATAAATAAAATATTGACGATACGATGGGAGCAAGATGATTTGTGGTATGGCAAGTGTGCGGACATAACCGTAAATTATTTCCTTAGTGATTCCTATATTTTTGCAAACAACAGAACGGAAGCAGTTTGCCTCATGCAGAAATCTTGAACAACCAAAGGAGTACATGGATCAACAAAATTCCCCCCAAAATAAATTCGGATAGGTCTCAGAGATTTGATCAGCCTCCTCTTCATCTTCACTCCATCACCAACTTGTTGCCTCTGATTTAATTTGATCTTCTTAAGTATGTCAGAACTTGTAACATACACATTCGCCGCAGCCATCAAGTTCATCGCGGTCAGACCAATAGCCACCATTACAATTAGAGGAAACAGAGCGAAAAGGGGCCAGTCGATTTCTTCTCTCAATTTTATACATACAAAACTTGACACCAATTGCAGCGCGGGAAGTGCAATGACCAAAATTGGGAAAAAAGAATGACGAATGCAATCGTTAAGCAGTCCCGCCGTTAGTTGAAGCATGGTATATTGTTTAAACGAGAGTAGTGTAAATATAGCCCTGATTTCGGGAAAAAGGCGGACCTTAGACCCGAATATCGGGCAAAGGGGCGTCACCGGGGATCATGGGCGTCTCCCAATATCACCCGGAGCCAATGAGAACCCGAGTTGGGGTTGTGGGCGTCTCCCAATTCAACAAGAGCCAATGAAAACCCGAGTTTGAGCAAGTGGGCGTTACCCTACAGTATCATGCAATCATCTCTCAATGTTATCATAATATCCACCAGATGGCGCAGAGGGTACAAATTTTGCAAACACGCATCGCAAATTGCCCCTACGCTGAATTGTCTCAATTTTTTGAGCTTTCCAACAAAATCCAGACAATTTCCCCATGCAAATGTGTTGAAATATGTGGTTATGAGAGTTTGTCTCACAACTGTCATTCTATTATTATAGAAATCTCATTTTTTTTTCATGACAAGATATACATTTTTTTCAAGATATCTCATCCACACAGCCTAAAGATGAAAGTTTTGGTTAAAAGCTTTCATCTTTAGCTGTGGGATGAAAACATAATGAGAATGGGAGTTTTGTGCATAAGAAAAACAACACATCGGTCTATTCAAAGCGAGCTGTATTGACTCCAACCCAATAAAACTTGACTGTCAAAACAAGATTACTCACACCGAGTGACCCAACCATTCTTGAGAATGAAATCCAATACTTTTAATTGTCAGAGTACATCCAGTCAACAAAAAAATGTTGACTGGATTTGACTAGTAAATAAAAATTAATGATTGTAAAAATAAAATTACTCACACACAGCGTCATTCTTGAGAATGGAATCCGATGCTTTAAAAACAAGAAAAGATGAATGATTTGAATGATTTCTCATGTCCACGACAACCACGAGTCCAGTTTAACTTATCACACACACACACACACACACCCTCATAAAAAAGAATAAAGTGAAAAAACACACAATATAATGCAAAATAGCATAGTTTTAGGGGTGGTTGTTCTCTTCGTACTTGCAAATGGATGCAAAAAGGAGCAAAGTTGCCGTGCCTGTATTAAGCAAGCATGCAACTACTACATAACAAATGAATCTACCTTTTGTGCACAATCCGGGCCTCAAGTTGGCCTTCTTTTCAAAATTTCGACCCTCGCAAAGTGCAGACTCGTTTCTGGTATGTGATTAAAAAAAAGAAATAAAAAACAAAGTAAAGCAAAGTATTTTAACTAGGAACCACAACTGAACGCACAAAGCCAGCCGAACAAGCTCACTCCTCTCCACGCGCAGATGATAAAAGTTGGGGTAAACTATAATAAAATACTCATATCGTTGATGTTAACATAAAAATAATCCTAGAATGGGGAGCGTCATTCCAGTCGATTGATGAACTAACAACCACATTCCCCGATGCGATAGCAACCCCAGGAGCAGAAACAATTGGAAGTGAAAGTACTCCAACTCTGCTCCCTGTCACATCTGGTGGGTTTTATTGAAAATAATCATTTAATTTTCTACTACTAAAATAAAATAAATATAATTTCTGAATGGAAAGCGTCCTTCCAGTCGATTCCTTCCACCACATCCCCCGAAGCGTTGCATTCAAAACCAACAGGACCCGTAGCCACTTCACTTGGAAGTGAAAGCATTCCAGCTCCTCTCCCTACATCTGGTGAGTTTTTTATAGTTTAATGTGCATTATTAGCAGAACAAATTGGGGTGCATATGCATGGTCTGTTTTGGAGAATTATTTTACATCATTGACTCGTGAGCTACTGTTTAATGTCATTATTTTAAGGGGCGACTAACAAACCAGAACGAGACAACTCAATCGGTGATCTAAAGAATGAATCCCGCAGCACTCCAGGCAAACAAAGGAGGGCAAATAAAGGTACAACAACAAAAAGTGGATTCGTTTTTATACAATTTTATTCACTTTTTATATTTTTTTGTAGTAGTTTCCGGAGCAAGAAGTGAATTAATCAAATCCCTCTGCTCATTTTTAAATGAAATGAATGAGTACAAGCGTGTGTATAGACACAAGTCACGCAACTTTGTGACTCTTATCGAGAGTCGCAACAACAAATGCATTAAAATGTTTGTATAATTTACAATTCGGTCATTATTTCCTTTATAACTAAACTAAGAATATTTGTACACTCTTACATGCAATATTATAATTAATAATATTTAGTTTATTGAGTTACATTATTATTCCTGTGTAAATATTAATAAGTTTAGTGAGTGCAGATATAAGATGGAATGAAGGTCGATGAATATTTACAGTAAATTTATATTTTAATAAAAAATGCGAAAATGTGACAGACACCCTACAGAGTTTATTCATCAACTCGTATGAACCAGTCCCCCTCTTTCATAAACCTCAGTTCTTTTTTCTGAACCGCAACCAAATCCATTTCATTGGACAAAATTGCCTTTAATTTGTCCCTTTCCTTGCCAAGTGTTTCAAGCTGCAATCTTAAACTGGCAATATTATTCCAGTTTTCTTCAACCGATCTTTTTGCAACACATAACTTGGCAATCTCATTTCGTTCTATCCCAATTTGAGTTGTTATTTCGTTTCCCTGTTTAATAATTTTAGCCATTTTTTCATTGTAAATATTCTCCATTATCATTTTTGTGCCATTATGAAATAGCTTAACAAATGTAGAAAGAAAGGACTGCATTTCTTCAATGGTCCATACCATTGTGTTCCCCTTGCAGGGGCCTTTCTCTTCATAACAAAGAAGCGCAACGGGACACTTCATGTTGGGGGTTTCGACTAACATGAGCTTTTTTGACTCGACCTGCTCCCAATCATTACTTTCTCTAAACAGCTTTATCATGTCACTAGCTTTCCATTCTGCCTTCTCCATATCCTTTACCTCGTCTTGCCTGCCATACTTTTGTAAAATTAAGTCGAATGGATAACGAAAGAAGGAGGGAAAGATCTCCCCTGAACACATTGACAATTCATTTTTTGCTTTTGCAACGCAGTCTGAATCGATATTAATAAAAACATCATCATTCCCATCATCTGGGATTGAATCATTATCCTGTACAGATGGTAATATTGGGGAAAGATCCCAATTATTACCAGTGCTATCCTCTTTCTTTAGCATTTCATTAAGCTGCTCCTCGGTGTGTGTAAAACAAGATTTTTCACTAATATTGACAGATATCTCTTGTTCAACAACCAACACTTTCCCCTCTTTTGACTCACTCTCCACCACTTTTGACTCACTCTCTGCCACATTTAACTCACTCTCCACCTCAACTTCTCTTTCTACCTCGATACGGCCCTCGGAAACAATTGGCTTCTCAATTTTTGATAATTCCTCTTCACTATTCTCATCTGATTCAGCCTCATCTCTTTCCTCGCCAGTTCCCTTAATTTCACATATAAACGTGATGCTGGAATCATGCTCAGTGGTGGGAATTTCATCAGGGATGGGATCAGAAGAGGTGTTGCCAAGACTAGGATCATGAATAGGGTCTCCTACAAATAAATCCAGTTTACGCTTTCTGAAATCCTTACCCTCACTAAATCTTTTGTCTGTGCGCTTTGCTTTCTCATGTGAGATTTTCACATTCTCTATCAAATCTTTGGAGCAATGTGCTTTAGGTGTTGCTGCAATAATATGCTCATTTTCGCTCAATGCTGATTGCTTATGATTTGCAAATATAGGATAACATGAAGCAACAACTTTTTTCATGGGATTTAGTTTCTTTTTAGGTGCGATATTGCCTGAAATTTCTGAGAGGGCTTTCCTTTTGTTCTGCGTAACGCTAAAATTTGCTGGCACATCTAAATATGACCTCTCATTATTCTGAAATAGGGAAGATTCCTCCCTAACTGTCTGACTTAGAACTACAAATTGCACCTCATTCATAGAAGTAATGATATTAAATTGTTTTGACCAGTACAACCCAGGGGTAAGATTTGCAAAAACGGGATACTTTCTCCGCAACGCTTTTTTCGCATCCCTTATCTTACTTGGCATGGGGGTTTTTCTGTCCCATTTCTCCGTAAAGATGCGTTCTCCATACATGTCCACATATAAATAGTCAGAGGTAGACACATGCACTTTTCTGGCTAAAATTGACAGAAAAGATTTGTTATTAAATTTGTTAGCATAGAATAATTTTAATAACCACATTCGTACCTTTTCTGACCAACTGGGGGTTGGGATCAATATTTGTAGTCCGAAGCTCATTAACTCTGCAGGGAACAGCATAGACTTTGTAATTGTAAGTGGTTTCTCTTGTCATCGCCGTCTCAGGGTAGTTGCCTGGGTTGACAACGTCATCCTGTCCTCCATCGTATGGCTTCACCAATTGCTTGGGTATGTCTGCTGGAAATAATAAGTAAACTTTCAAAATAAATACTTTTTAATAAATAAATAATTTTTATCGTTCTTACGCATATTAATTTCCACAACTGCATTCTTTTTGTTGTTATTTGATGAGTCAATTACGACAGCAGAAGGTGTGGTTAGTGGTGGTGGGGGTAGTGTCAGCGAAAGGTCACTTGACACAACTGGTGATGGGGGTGGGGGTGATGGAGGGGCATCTTCATCCTCGTCGTCAGAGCTCATCATTACATTTACACTTCTTTTGCGTGGCATGGCTACACAAAATAACAATAAATTGAAGAGTCACTTAATAAAATAGAAAAAAGAAAAGAGAAAAATGTACCTCTTGAGACAGTAGCGTAATTTATGGAGATTCCACTCTGTGTGCTTCTGTCGTCGACAAAGTCATCATCGTCGTCTTCCTCTATTTCTTCACCACTTGCCTCCTGATCTGAAGCTTCGGCTTCGTAGTATATAAACTCACTTTTATTTTTTATTCTCCTCATGTTTGCAAAACACTACCACTTATTCAAGACTCTACAGTATATACTGTTCAAACAAATAGATCTGATTAATTTTTGTGCACGTGTTTCTTCTTGGTTTGATATTTTATCTACTCTTGATTTATTTGTCTTTTTAATGTAGTGAAGTAACTCTGGGTCTGGTATTCGGGATTGGAACTGATTTGTCCGATTGAAAGGACATGATGGAATGAAACGAGTCGGGTAAATAGTAAAGGTTTTTACGGGAGCAGGGGGAGGCGTGGTTTGAGGGATTCCAGGTGGTACTCTACTCCAGTACATATTAGTTGTATGAGTTTATGTATTAGATATTGAGCTTCATAAACTGATATGTAAATCTTGTTGAAATGATTTGGGGCGTTTGTATTAAACAGTCCTATATAATAAGGCCCCGACCAACTCACATCATAAACGTGAATGTGAAGAGAGTTTAAGTAATACCAGTTATTTTTAAGCAAATGCTTGCCAACATTTAGCAAGAGTTGTTGGAAATAATTTTCTCTGTTAAAAATATTAATGTCTGTTTTCTTATGCACATATTGATGATCCCTACAAACCCCCTCTTCATGCAACGCAATTGGAATAAAGTGTACTTTGTTGGGTGGATCGTTGACTTGAATGGAATTCCCACGCGCGTTGTCGCAATGTGTTCTGAATCTTTCATTACGGGGGTCCTGGTCTTTCACAAATTTACCCACACCATGGATAAACTCATTCAATATATAGATAAGATGCTGTGCTTGTCTAATCGATATCCAAACCGCATTAAATGCAGTCGTCCCAAAAAGCTTTGTAATGCTGATGAGAGGTTTTTTATCTTCAAAACAATCATCACAGTCGTGAAATCGACACAGTTTCAAAGTTCTACATGATGATACATGCAACTGAACGGAATTAATTATGTTTGATTCATTATTTAGGAAAGGGAAAGTAATATTATTAGAATCCAACTTATCCTTCAAGTCTCGCAATATGCATGAAGAATTATATCCAACTAGTTGAAATGGATTGATATTGTTGTCTTTGGGATATTTTAAAATATCTAGGTCGAACGGTTCAAATATAATTGAGGCTGGGGAGGTATTCACATCAACACAAACTTTTGTTACTTGATTTAATAATGTTTCAATTTTTAATTTTGCTTCATCAACAATACATTGAGACAATTCCATATTATTTAAAGAAAATGAGAAACTGAAAATGTTACAATATTATTTTGAAAATCACTGAAAATAATTTGGACGAGCAAAGTTGGAGGCAGGATCGAAACTGGATGAAAGAATGTTAGACGAAGGACTCCAACTGCACATTTTCCCAAAGTCTCCCTTCTGTGTTATTTACTCCATTCGTCCTTCGCTTATTCATCCTCCTCCTCCAAAGATAAAGAACGAATCCAAAGAGAAGCATGACCAACCCCACGACCAGAAAGGTCCAATCTAGAGAAAAGTTGGATATAAAATCTTACCATCCATTAACTGAACCCAAAAACTCACCAAACCCGTTTGCAGTTTCAACCTTTAAAAAAGAACAATCGCCAATATTTTCTTTTGAAATTATTATTTCCATCAAATCAGTAACGGTGGGATCTTTTTCAATACAAAACTCTTCTCCATCCTCTGCAGCAACATAAAACTTGTCGTTCAAAACGCAATTCACACACGTCATTCTTAATTTTATGAGATCAAAATTTAAAGAGGATGTGAAGGAGAATGACTGAGTGTTGGAGATGACTGATTTGCTATTACATCTTACCATATTATTCAACGAGTGGACAATCCTCAAAGCGGATCCAACCACAAGAAACTTGAGACGGTGTTGACATAAGCCTGATGAAATCTGGCCCAAATAAATGTTTGGGTAGGTTCAGTTTAATGGCAATGTTTTTAAACTCATCCAGTCCACGGAGCTGAAACTGTCTCATCTTGGTTGGTTTGGTGGATGCAGAAAGCAGATCAACAATATTTGATCCTGGGATCGAATTACCGTCCACACTTATCTCTCCCACTTCATTCCACTTCAGCCTGGAAGATTGTTGCATGAGTTGTAAAACTCTTGAGGCTTTGTTTCTTTGTTGAGTGGGTATTAAGTTTAGGATTGGTGACGGGTTGCTGTTTTGTGGTCTGTCCAAGTTATTTACACCAGCCAACTGGCCTGAACCAACTTGGATATTCTCAAAATTATACAAGTTAGGAAGCGAGCTTTTTGTTACGCACTCACTTTTGGGATTTAGTAATTCGTTATAAAGATTAAGTGGGATAACTTTCATTATTCGGAGATTGCAACTCATTATGACTAAACTATTTTACTCGCTACTTGATAACGTTGTGCATAAAGCACCATCAGCTAGTTTATTTAGAACAATGGTTACAATCAATGGAACTTTTTTTGAATGTTTGCTGAGAAAAAACTGAAAGTCCTCCAGATTCCACTTTTGAGAATGAAAGGATTTGAGGAAACGGGACTGCAATTTTATTTTCTTTTCTTCTGTATTCGAGTACTTCAAATAAATACAATTAAACAACACTTCGAATATTGTTTTAAGTTCCTCGTCATTTGCTTGCTTTATTAATTTGTTTCTAGCTCGTGTGCTGCTTGAGGAGATTTGCTCAAGAAAATCCCTAAATCGTTCAATTCTATTCATGATTTAAGTCCAAGAGGGGGAGAAGATGACCATGTCTTCATCCGAGAAAACAGAACTCCTTAATCTGAAACGAGGATTTTGTAGATTGTGATAGTCACAAAATAGCGAATTAAAAGGCTTGCTCGTGGCACATTTATATGCCTCAATAAAAAAAGCATTTTGTTTCGGGCACAGTTGCCTTGCTAGTGCAGATATTGTAGTTTCATCTTTATGAAACGGGAACAGAAACAAATAATCTGATGACATTGTCACCAACTTCATCTTTTTGCAAAATACGGCATGCAACACTATAATAATGGAAAATCGGCCATGGTGTACGCCACGCGTCACTATATTTGAAATTCTTTCGTTTAAAACTCCTGACAGACTCAATTGATAATCATCTACTATGGTTAAACAATCAGGTGTCATTAACTTTTCATCAAACTCTGTAGTAAAAATAACTTCTGGATTTTCTTGGTGAAAAATGTGGTACTCTGTATCATCTACCCCTGTAATGTAAATAACTTTTTCCAAGCGCTGTGATATAACTTCATGTCTCCTTTTTATTAGGCTCAAAATCGTCCTAGTTTTACCTAGGTGTTGAGTTTGTTTTTAAAAGGATGAAATGATTGTGCAGATGTTTTTGAATAACTCACCTGAGCGAGCAGGCCCAGCCTATCAATAGAGATTTTATAGTTGAATGAATGAGATTTTGTAGTTCAATGAATGAGTTGAATGGATTTGGGTAGCTTACCACAATGCATGAAAAAGGATGGATCATGGACAAAATCACGCTATCACTGTCACACATTTTTTATTTTTTTACAATAACACAAATTACAACACTTACTTTTGAATATTTTTATAATATTAACACTCTTCAAATACAGAGTCATGCTCACCCTCCTCTAAACCTGCAAAGCCAAATGGATAGGAACGATGGTTTTTTAGCAAAAAACGGGAATCACAAATGCTGTTAAATAGCATGCGCTGTTGCTCAATGTGATAAATCTGCAACTTGAGGCTTTGTAGCGCATGAATTCTAATCGTTTTTGTTTCGCACTTAGTTAATATGTCTAGATATGTTTGAAATGTTACATCGTCCAGAACCTTTTCTGGCCCTCCTTTCGCCCGCTTTTTACAACCACCATCCTCCAGCTCTAAAGCATACATTTTCTTTTTTAAAGCACAAAATCTTGTTATTCTTTTATGGCCTGTTTCAAGCTTTAATTTTGTTGGTACGCCCTTATATTTTGTACAATAGTAATTTGATGTTTTAGGAAAGTTGCTCCAATCCATTACATGACTATCATTAACTTTAAGATTGCTCAAATCTCGTAAATAATCATCCGTCTCCCAGGACACAACAGCCCCATCCGTATCATAATATAAAATGGAAAAGGCTTTATCTTGTAGTTGCTTCTTAATTTGATAAAATGTATCAAAAAACAAAGCTCTAGCCCGTGATAATACTTGGGATGCTATAATCAAATTGTTATCCATCATTACTTTAGTTTTTTTCATTTCAATCATTACCAAATTATTATTTATAACCGAGAATGATTTGAAATTTGGCTTCTTAACTAATCGTTCAGCCGTGACATGATCTTGAACTAAGTGAAAATCTCTAAACTTCAGTTTGTTGAGGGCACATCGGCCATACACGGAGTTGCCAAATAATTTTAAGATTAGCGACTCAATCTCTGACTCTGTCATTGCTCTGGCATTTAAATTTTTCGTCATCCATTCCTCGAGAATTGCAGCCTGGTCGTATTCATAAATATAATGATACTTTGTAATTTCATAGCCCCATTTCACTGCACACTTTAATGCATGCACATGGTCAACATACTTAGTTTTTGGAAACAGAGTCAATAAATACTGTGTTTTATCAAATGAGGATGCAAGTTCCGGGAATTTTATTCGCATATCTTTCTGATATTGTGATGCAGAGGACGAGGGAATTTTAATGCGTTCAGGTAGCATAGGTGCATCTGAAAACCACCGATGTAGCGACGCTTTCAGCGAGATATCACAGCAGATAAGGTAGCCCTTTGGTCCGTCCTCATCAATGTCCATAATATTGAAGTTTGAAACTTGATCACTATTTAGTAGCTTATAATTCCCAGTAGCCAACTTTTTTCGCAGAATGCCCACATACATTGAATTCAAATCTAATTGTGCAATGGCTTTCTCCGGTTTATTAGGGGTATAGCTTGGCAAATCTTTATAATTCCCAAGTTCCAGCCTCGTGGGACATCCAACTATTCCGCCTCTCATACTTTCTTTTACAGCTAGGTAAAGATCTGGGTCTGTCACTCTCTCTATTGTAGCATTGCTGGATGAGAAAGCAGCATTGAAACTCGCCGCACTCAATGAGAGAAAGTTTAACGGGTCTAACCCAAACATTCTTTGACAATTGTCTCGGTGGCATATGAGGACATCTATCAAACAGCCTACGTCCAGCTTACAATAGAGTTTTACCCAGTCTCGGAGTGATTTGCATGAATAAGCTTTATAAATACTGTTTGCTACTTTATACTCATCTACAGACACATTTTTATTAGCGAGTAGTGAGAAAAATTCTTTATGATCTGGGAGCGAATCTCGTGGTTCGTCAAAAGTGGTGGGGTTAATATAGTCGTAACACATTGCTTGTTTTGATATCATCAAGTCATATTGCTTCTCAGTCAATCCTGGAAGCATTTGCCTAGTGCAGGAAAATTGAGACTTGTCCTTCTTTAATATACTAATTAGTTTTGAGAGACTAAATGGCAAATGCAAGAGAGAGTCCTTAAATATTATTAAGCCTGGGACTTGAATGGAGAGAAAGCGTTCCGAGGATTTGGCCAACACTTTAATATTCTTATACCCTAATTTGCTCAGCCCCGATATAATGAAAGAACCATCAAACTGTAAATTATGGAATACTACAGTTAATTCACGCCTAGATTTTAATTGTAAATTACAACTACTATGACAAGCTGCTATGAATTTTTGTGGTGTGTATACATTGCAACTTTCTCCTCCAACTCCTACAGATCCATGGTAGTGGTGACGAACTTTTTGATATTTGGAATATTTCTTGTTTGGTTGGTATGTAAGTTGGGGGTTGTAGCTTGGGCAATCATCATCTTCATCATTGACAACTTCAACATTGAAGAACTCGTTCATATCAATCTCCTCCCTCTTGTCAGGCGAACGTAAAGGCTCCTTGCAGATTCCACATCTTGTAGCAGTTATAAAGTCAAACCAGTCTGAATTTGACAACTTCATTACATGTTTGTAAGCAGATAATCTTTCGAGATGGCCCACGGCGAGGTTGAGCATTGCCTTCACAAAAACCACATCTGGTTCAGCCTTATCCCAATACTGTTGGAACTCTACGCTCTTCCCCACAACATAAGCATAGCAAAACGATAGGGGGATGTGTTTTCCTTTGATTCCTTTCTTCTTATTGTAGTGAGATTTGAGGTCCCTCAAATAACTCTCAAAGTCTCCAACCACGAACGCAGGCTGTGGCATAGAATTCTCCCCTAAAGTATACTTTATGAATGGATTTTCTGGAAATTCAATCCGCCTGGGTGGATGCTTGGAACAGTATTCACCATGACTTGCCAGTTTTGACAAGGATGCGAAAGATTGCAAACAGCGTTTGCAAAAATATCTGCAAAAGATCAAATAAGTTATGAAACGTATTTTTAGTTTCACAATTTTCAATTCACAGCTTATTACCTTGTATGATTATTTGGAATCTTCATAAAAAGATTAAAGTCATGGATAAGCACAAAATGCGCAGTGTCGTGATCAGAGTCATGAATCATCAAGAGATCCATGTGTAATTTCTTTTCAAATAATGTGATAGAATAGGGGTATATTCCATTAATTTCCTCACAATGAATAAAAATATTTATTGAAAAGTCTTTGTTGAGAGGGTGTTTCAGAAACTTATTAATGTCTTCAAGTTCAACTCCACGTTCCAAGTCCAGCATGGAAAAATCGATAAGAGTAAACTTTTTCTTTTCATGGTCATAATTTGACACATTCATAAAATTCAAATAAGTTTTAATCACTTCACCCTCTTCCTTCGTTTTAAATCCCAAGTATTTTGCAATGCAACAATAAGCAAAGCACGTGTTTGAGGTTGACTTTATGTTGATAAGCCCATGTTTCCCAGAATAACATGAAGGCAATTCTATCCTATGCCCCACTCGGAATGGTCTGTATTTTGATATCTTCACAGCAATCTCCTCCACTGCGATAAGGGACCATGACGACCCATTAAGAACAAAGATATTGAGATTTGACACAGTGGAAATAATTGCTTTGTAAATCAATGAGTTAATTTGTGTTGCGTTCATTAGTATTTGAGGTTTTGAACTCAAATAGTGTTCCATTTCGTCTCCTGTGATGTTATTATGCATCATCACATTCAACACAATTCGCACTTTCACTGTTTTACTTTGAAGAAGCACGTTTGTTAGTAATCCAACAAAATCGTTTTTATAAATTTTGAACACAGTTTCAATAGACTTAAGTTTTTCTTTGCTCACAATTGTATAACTTTGAAATGTTCCATCCAGAGCTTCCTCGTTTAGAATAAATGTGGTTGGGTGCAGTCTCACTGTATGCAAACCTCTCCCGGTTTGTTTCATACAAACATGAGAATTTCTTGATGGATCGTGGAATAGTTTGTTGCATGTATAACAATGATGCTTTTGAGCAACATGCAGTCTTAAACTTGTTGAAGACGTCGTTATTTTGGTGCAATATGCACATTTGTAATCCTTCGTTTTTGCCATTGCTGGGAAACTCGACTATTCAGAGCTGGGGTGAATAATATTCTGTTGTAAGTGAGCGAGGAAAGATTGATGCTTCGTTGATGGATGCAAGTAGGAAAGAGGGGAGGAAAAAAGGCTGGTTATTTCACATTGATTTTATTTACAGGTTTTTTATTTTTACATCATCTTTACAACATATTTCAAACGGAAACTTCTTATTTATAGGGGGACGCACATGAAAAATTCTTTTATAAAAACAATTTACAATTATTTCGTTAATATGTTTGTTCATGTTAAACAGTTTTAATACATTCTTAAAACTCACGTTTCTTATTCTATAGTAAGCAAAATATAATGCAAATAGAGCACAACTAATACTATTGTCATTCTGCAACTTTCTCTTGCTTTCCTCAGGCTTGAGGTCCGCTAATGCTTTAAAGTATCGTCCAAAAGATAATACCGATTCCCCTAAAGAGTCAAACACTTGATAATGACGTCCGTCAGGGGTATATACTGTTATCCAGTGACTTCCTCTCAGACTCGATTTTTGTAGATTACAAATGTACACCATTGCTTGTCTTTTAGCTAGAAGCAAATCCAACATGTCAGATCCAACCACCCCATAGTCAAGCTTTCTCCCACCTACAATTTTCTTTAAACACACAAGTATTTCAGAACTGTTCATTATAGAACACCCTGGTTTACCAATTCTGTATCTCTATACTTATTTATTAACAATAAAGAGGGCGTTTGACTAAAAATTACAACAGAAGTCTGAGCCGATACGGCAGTCGAAAATGTTATTTGCAATTTTAGATTCCCTGCTTGATCAATAGCTTGAGATGTATTTTCAAATGCTGAGAGTTTAAAAGCATAAAATACTGACCCGTCAATATATGACCCACGATTTATTCCAATTGACTTATTTTCGAGATTTAGAGCATTAACTAGGGAATGAAATGCAAGTAAATATTGATTTGGGTAATTCAAATCAATGCTCATATAATCCTGTGTTATTTCATCTACACTGATATTTATATTACTGACATTCATATGTGAAAAATTGTAACTATTTTTTGATAGCTTCCCAGTGACACATCCTCCTTCTAAAAGTCCAATTATAATTATACCTGGCAATCTGTTTGATGGATAAATATTTTCAAAGATTTCAAAAGTTGAATCTTTAGGAATGGACAATATTTTAACTTCGTTGCATGTAAATGGATACTGAGCTGGCTCTCGTTCCAATTGTTTTTCTTGTAATTCTAGAATTCTAGGCGAGAGAAAGTTGCGTTTGCAATAAAATACAGCATTCTCAAAATTAATTGCATATGTTTTAGTATCTGTGGCGCAAAGTAATGAAAAATTGCTGGTGGAGCGCTTTAGTTTTAAAGTAATACTTACATTAGACAACAGCCAACGCTGTTGTAGACAGAAATCTAATAATAACGGAGAAATCAATTCAACACTAGACGACTTCTTAATATATTCAGCTCGCGCTTTAAATCCTGGAGATTGGTCACTAATTGTTGCTAGATTACTGTCAATCTCATATAATGCTGATTTGAGAATATCCTTCTTATACTCTGTCGAGTAAGATAGATGGGCAAGAATATAGGCACAGTAATTATAATAATTTTTGCTAGATACAAGGCGATTATTGAAGTAGAGCTCCACGTTATCAAAGAGACTGTGCATCCAGAGGTTAACGGTGCTCAACTTATCTGCATCGGTAAGTGCAGTGGTACCATCAGCTTGGGTAACTTTCACCTGAAATAACATTAGATTTAGCACTTGTTGAAAAATGTTAGTCAAAGCCTCACCTTTAGGGAAAGAAAACTTTGAGCCAAATCAATAAAAGAATTAGGTTGTCCCGAAATATGAAATTCCAATGGCACCTGCTCTCTTATATTTGTTAATGAATAATGAGGAACAAAGACTGAGTGAGTGGTAGAATAATCCACAGATCTTTGCTCAAAAAGATTAAGATGACTGCTATATCCAAGTTTTTGGTTACGGTCCATATCTACTACTTTCTCCTTTTATTACAGGTTTTATTATTTGCTGATTTTTTGCCTCCAAATTGTAGCTTTGTACGAGGTTGCTTTCTAGAGTACTGTTTCTTCTTTGTTTTATTTTTGGCTGCGCCCTTCTTCTTTGCAGCACCCTTCTTATTTGAAGCACCCTTCTTCTTGGCAGCGCCCTTCCTACTTCCACCTTTTTGCGTCACTGATCCCTTTTGTTTAGCCCCACCCTTCTGTTTGGAACCTCCTTTCTGTTTGACGTTTTTATTTTTGTGCTGTGTATTCTTTTTCTTAGCTACAGTATTGGTTGTCGTTTGACGTTTTTTTCGTTTCTTAACGCCCTTGTCTAGTATTGATCGTTCTCCAGTGATGGGAAGAAGATAGGGTGGAGTAAAATCTAATAACCCTTCGTTAGACATTATCTCCAAACTTGATGTGTAATACGCAAGTGATTCCTTGGATTGGATCGACCGAGATGGGATCAAAAAACTCGTTCGTTGCCGAGATTGTTACAGAAGAAAACTCTTCTTTTTGTAGGGGGCAGTATTGAATTGGAGCAAAGGTTTGATTAACAAGAGATGAATGGTCATGAGACTGCGTAAAAGTTTTGAGAAGTTGTAGGGTTCGAGCCCCATACATTTGGGGTGAAATTAAATCACATTGTAAATGCACAAGTGAATTCCCCCTAAAAAAATCGATATTCTCAAGCTCGTCGTCCTCCCCCGTTAGAAACTCATGCTCGATTCCCAAAATGTCTTTCATTTTATCAGAAAATGTTATCTTATAATCCTTCTCTTTGGTTTCAATCCTGATTCCAGTCGTTGATGTTTGAAATGCAATTTTCCATCCCATGGAATGGCAGACCAAATTTAATTCTGTTGTTAATGACTCCAATGTAGGTGGAATTAATGGCGGTATTAATGATTTTGCATCAACCTCGGGAGGATTGACAAGGCTGAACACTATAGAATGAGATATTGGAAATGACCGATACATGTCAATATTAACTTTATGTTGCGCAGGATATCTTCCTGTTTTAAAGTCTGTTTGGATAAATCCAAACAAATTCATTGTTTCGTCAGATATTCGAATAAATCGATCTGTACTTAGGTCTATTACAACCAAAGTTACCATTAGAGAACCATCGAACGGAGACATGTAGAGTTTAAAAGGTGGCTTAGCCAATCTGTTCATCCTTTCATTCAATGCTGAAATATCACTCATTATATTATCACTTTTTTTATTTAACATAAATTTAGAACTACTTTCACGACCTTTTACAACATGAATCCAATAGTCTTGTAATGATCCTGTAAACACAGTTGGCAGTGGTTTGTAAATTATTTGGCACAATCCTACATAGTATAATCCCTTAGTCTTGAAAAGTTTTTTGTATAGTTGTGTTGTAAATTCAGTTGGATTTGTTTCTTGAGACTTTAAAAATTTTCCACTTGATAGTGTTAAATATAATGATTCTTCTTGATTTTGTTCCATCTTGATTAATTGGGGACTTTTGCTAATTCTTGTTCATAAAACGCTCCCTTTATTTCCTCTCCACTTTCACTTTGAAGATAATATGTTGGTGGGTCTGTTAATTTTACCTTGAGAAAAAGATGAATAGTAAGATTTTTAATTGTAAATAACACAAATGTGCTTGCCTTGGAAATTATCAGGACCTCTGTCGATATTCTTGGGCTGTATCCTTTCTCAAAGGTGCTTTTGACTAGAGTCACCCGTGTTCTTTCCCCGAGAGAAAACTTTGGTTTGACTTTCTTTGAGGGTTTGTCTAGAAGATCCCTGTAAATATATCTCCAAATATCATACTGATTCTGTGTATTAACAGAATTGGGAGATGTCCCAATCGAAGTGTGTATTTCGTTATTATATGCTCTAGTAATGGCTGGTAGAACTTTAAGAAATTTCTTGTTATTATTGCTTGTCCACACTCGGCTTATCTTTTGCATAATCGTCGATATGGCCCTTTCCGCTTGATTAGCTTTAGTCCCGCTCCTAAAATTTTTATTTGTTATGAATTTGTACATGCTAATTCGAATCATATGTACCATGTTGTAAACCAAATGATACCCTTATCCTTAAGAAAAGCTTGCACCTTCTTGTTTGTGAATTCAGAACCTTGTTAGAAAAAATATAATATAGAGAAAAAAGAGAATATAGATTTGATTAACTGGAACCCAACCTGCATCACTATGTGCATATTTAGGAATTGCTTTCATCTGCTTCAAAACTTTCTTTAGAGCGTAAATTATGTTTGTGCTGAACTTTGCGCGGAGGGGGACAGTGTATACACGACGTGAAAAATCGTCAATACAAAGAAGGATGAACCTGCAAAACAATATGCGTTGAAGAGTGTGCTTCAAATTAATCCCCGTTTTATTACCTAATACCGTTATTTTGAGAACTATACTTCTGTACATCAATCAAGTCGAAACTAATTTGATAGTTAACAAAATGCACTAATACCCTCCGCCTTTTAAACTTCTTGCGTGCATATGTGTGTCGGTAATACGCTGGAATTTTTAATAGTTCATTTTCTACCTCAGCGCGAGGTTGGCGTAATTTACGATTAGCAATAAATGAATTAATTCCTCTATACGATCCACTAAACCGAGGATTTAAAAACAATTTTTTTATTTGAGACATTTTATTTTCCAATCAAACACACAGACGGGTTAATGTAGGGACACAATCACGATAAGTTTGAAGAATATAGACAGGACCTGTGAGGGTGAAAACATTATTAGAATATGTCGGTATACATGCATTAAATATAATTTACCTTTCACAATAAATGCAACAACAACTGCAATAACTATTAAAATTTCCAAAGTTTCGACACAGAACATGTCATGGTGATCATTAATATTACTATTATTTTCAACCGCATGACTTATATTAGAACAAGTTAGTTTACTATTATTCCAAATATTTGACACTTTTCTGGTACCAAGCGACTCACAATCACTAATCTCACAAATTACATCAACAATTATTGTATAGTTAGATATTAACACTGAGGAATTGTACAAACAGGTACCTTCGAACGGTGCTAGAGGAAACCAAATAGATTTTATATATTTTGAATTATTACTACGAGACAAACAATCTACACATGCAGATCTATTAAATACAAAGGCTGAAAGAGGGGTGGCGAGAAGGGCGAGGATGAATATAAAGACGGCAGCTTGCTCCATTGTGGGATGGCTGGCTCAGCTTTGCTCTGCTCCTACAAATAACAAAAAAATGAATATGAAAACGTTGCTACAAATCTTTTTTGCTAAATTATTTCTGCTCATGTCTTACTATTTCTGGGTGAGGTGTTGTTCCATTTCCACATGCATATTCGCCAAAGTCAGAGCCACATGGTTTGCTTCACGCATACTCATCCATATGCATTGCCCCCGTCCTGGTCCGGATTTTTTGTACAGTCCAATGAGCCATCGATTAAGATCCATGGGATTAACATGAACCACAACAGACTCGAGTTCGTAAGCTCCATTCTCATAAAAAGCAAACTGTTCCAGTTGGGATGCCACTTTTCCATACACATAAGCAGCGGGTGGGGTTCTGCAACCTCCTTCTTTTGCCCAGTCCCGATCTGCTGGAATCCCACATATGCCAAAATCTTGAGGGTCGTACATGACGTAATTCACGACATCGGGAAGTTTGCGATCGCTCTTGAATTTTCGTGCCTCAAGTAAAGCACAAGTGTAGATCTTGGGTAACAAGGAGTAGCAGAGTAGCCAGAGAAATTTTCGAACTTCAGTAAAGGAGAGATCCACGACTTGACCAGCGGCTGTTCCACAAGTCTTATAAATGCTAACCTTGAAATGTTTTTTCAGGTCAAGATCAATCTTGAGAGAATTCACCATTGCTTTGGGAAATCTTCCAGTCCAATCATTCAATTGGTTAGCAAAGAACTCTGTAGTGTAAACAGGATGACCTGATTCGTTGTTCCTGTAAGGCGCCAACTCCAACTCCAACTCCTGCAGAGGTTTCATCTTGACCAAGAACTTTTTTGGTGGAATCTTGAGGCTCGTCTTGGCATCAGGATATTGTTGTAAGGGAGGGATGATGACTCGAGTCCATTCACCGCAGTCACATTCAGATCGACGGCCAAAAGTAACTGTGTCTTGTGGTTTCTCCTCTTCAAGAGGTAGTACAGATGGAGTGGGTGGGGTTAACTGGGGTGCACTGGGGGTATATAGTGTAGTTGGTGGAATATTTTCTTGATCCATTTTAAAAATCTGGGAACAACAGTACTCGATATTGACAACAACTTGAAGGTCTGCACAGGAACAAGAATGAGGACAGAATGCGGGCTGAAGTTGTCTCCCCTCCTGAAAATGCTTCAAAAAAATGGGGAAGCTTTGCGACAGATGGTCACCCTCAGTCAACCAATCCAAACTCGCCACCGATTTGCTTCCCTCCTCTTTTTGGAGTGGAAGGCTTTAATAAAGTACATTATCCCTAACAAAATGCACACCAGATTACATCAGTCATCATCCAACTCTTTAGCTGGCGGAGAACAGTTTTTTTGCACTTTTGAGCGAATATTTTCTAGTGGGAAGCATTCTGCGTAGTATATTTTCCTATCAAGATTTCAAGTAAAACGTTTTCCGTTGATTTTATTTATTCATTTGGGTAAGTTTTAGAACTCATTGCCTCATATTTGAGATCCGAGATCTCAAATATGAGGCAAAATCTCGTTTATTCTAGTTATCTCGCTCATTTGCAGACCTTTAACAAACTTTCACACTACTATGCATTTAGAAATTGTCTGGATTTTTTAAACTTTTCTTTGAAAAGCTCAAAAAATTGAGACAATTGAGCAGGCATTTCTTAAAGGGGCAATGCGCGATGCGTAACGGGGCAATTTGCGATGCGTGTTTGCAAAATTTGTACCCTCTACGCCATCTGGTGGATATTATGTCCCAGATAACATTGAGAGATATCCTCTAACATTGAGAGATATCCTTTAATATTGCAGGATACTGTAGGGTAACGCCCACTTGCACAAACTCGGGTTCTCATTGGCTCCGGTTGTTATTGGGAAACGCCCACAACCCCAACTCGGGTTCTCATTGGCTCCGGGTGATATTGGGAGACGCCCATGATGCCCGGTGACGCCCCTTTGCCCGATACCCGGGTCTAAGGTCCGCCTTTTTCCCGAAATCAGGGCTATATTTACACTACTAACGAGTTGCCCCAGCTTCCTCTCTGATGGGATGCAAAGATTTTGACGTACTTGTACACGCTGCATATTCCACCCACGACAACGTAAACGATGTAGACCACGGCTGAAATGATGCTCTGACTGCATAAAATGTAGTCGAAGAGTAGGATTGGGACGCGGATCAATATCGGAACATCCGACGTGTCATATCCGGCAAGGGGAATTATGATCGAGCCTACAAAAGGCGCCTGACCGGGGCGAATTGTTAGCAAGCCGACGATTCCGATCGGTACGAGGAGGCATAGGTAGTATGCTACTGGTTGAAGTAGTGAGATGAACTGATCCATTCTGTTAACTTTCAGCGGGAAACATTTTCGGAAAAAATTGCAATCTCTATTACAACGAAACTTATTGAATTCCCATACCACATATTATTTGAAACTTCTTTTCAAAAAGCGCAAAGGAATTCAAAATTTGCGCCACTGACAACCCACTGTATCCATTTTTGAGAACGGTGCATACCACATATATGCAGTTGAAGAGCAGTGCTTCTATTTTCTTTTCAATTGGATTTCTGAATCCGAAAATTGAGACAACTTGAACAAGCGTGTAGACTAGCTGCACACTTTTCCAAAACCTAATATAGAATAATTTGCATTTATTCTTCAGCCGTATAATTTTGCAAGCAATTGGGTCCCAGATGTACTCGAAACAGGTAAATTTTCCACAAAGCGAAAGTTGCAAGGGTAGATATTTCAGGGATGCAAAGATCGCCATGTTCGGATCAGATGTGACTATTGGACCAGACAGGACGAATTCTGTTTATTTGATGCATGATTGGTTTCGTTCCGCTTATCTTAAATCTCCCAGGCTCAGAATATTTATAGAGGGGATCATACCTGTTCTACGCCCGTAGTCAGCTATTTTAATTAATTATTAATTTATCCGCATGATAAAACCCGGCCAAATCCTTTGTCACGCAACAAGCGAGGCGAGACTTTATTTTGGCCTACAATGCAGCCTTGCCACTATCATGGGGTTCAATCAGATATGACGTTATTAATATCGTAATTAAGATCCTCGTCACCTGCTGAATTTCTTGTGATAATTAAAATGATTAATGCTATGATAATATAGAGTTGACGAACGATTGTTTGCACTAATGAATGGCTTATGTTCCATAAAGATAAATTTCAAGGTATTTTCAACTTAATTCTTGATTGTATTGTGGTTGTGTAGCATATAATGAAACTTGACTTACATATACTTATTTACTATACTTACTTGATAATTTACTTTACTTAATTATGATCAAAAAATCTGATAAATCCTTCTAAAGCATTTCGCAAGCTCAGCATAAAATAAAGAAATGACAAAATACATTCTACATTTGTTTGTGCAGTGCCTATAGAATAGCAAGCAATCCAAGTAAATCATCAGTAAGATCATTCTATAGTATTATATGAAGGTCGAAATAATCGAAAGCCGGATATTCAAACTAATATGACATGTACATAACACTAAATCAGGATGATTGATTACGTAAAACATGTTCAAACTTTGAATTCTAATTTTTTCTAGTGCTCACACATAGTCACTAATTTCAAAACTCATTTCTTTGGACACGATCTCATGATTACATTTCCTTTTATTGCTAGAATATGTTAAGCACAAGAAAGAAAGCGACAGTTCAATAAACATCAACTACCTACATAAATATATACATAGAATTTTATATATCTTTTTTGTTTTGGAATTAGTAAAATCGATATCCCTAAAAATGTGGAAACTATTTCAATCGGTCGCAATCCACTCTTTTTCTGTATTTATTGCAATTCGTCATAATTCTGCTTTTCAGATTTTGAACCTTTTGCAAAATATTGGGTAATGTGATATACAGACATAGTTTTTGATAAAGGAATTGTAGCAGAACACTTCCCTATAACGAACGATTTACCTACAACCGTTCGAAAAATTTCACGGCAAAAATGATCCTTCATTAATGTGGAAAACTCACGATTCTAACCGTGTGAAATTGACATATAGCTGCCTGTCTGGGAATTACGGGGGTCATCCTCACATCTTCGGTCTTCACCCAGTTTTACATTTAAAAAATAATGAATATTTATTGTACCACAAAAATCACGAAAAATCACGATAATTAATTACAGAAAATCATGATGCTATTACATTGTGTGTATGGTTTTGAAACAATAGCAAATGATTCAGTTACCGAAATAGAATAACCGAATTTGTTGTCTGCTCCAGCAATATCCTTAAAATCACAGTGACTGAGTTTCTAGAAATTGCAAAAATGTTGTAACCATTTACACCAACAAACATTGACTCTGGTTGCAGAGATATAACTTGTTTCACAAGAATTTTTCTGCGAAAAGATGAATTTCTAGATTTACCCCCGTACAACTTTAACGTCCTCAAAACCTCGATCGAATTTGTCCTATATTGCGAAGGAAATGTTAGCTCAGCAATAAGCAGAATGAAAAACGAAAAGCTTGCATACGCCGCAAATATAACTACGATCAAGGGCATTCGATAATAGAAATGAACGACAAGATTCAATGTGGCAGAGTACATGATTGCCATTGCTATAAGCGAATATAAAATAATCATGCTGCTTAAATCGTATACCACACGATTCACAATTTGCAATTGCTTATAACTCTGCAAACTTTCTTCCAAAGCTTTTGTTCGCCGTATAAAGTACGCACGTGACATAACAATTCGAACCAACTTCATTGCAATAGAGGTTTCTGGAGTACAATACAACATTATTAGTATTAGTAAAACAACTGTTCTTGCAAATTCGAAAACCACAAATGTTAATATGAAATTGCACACAAAAAACTTTACGAATTTAAGCAACAGTTTTGTTGTAAGCGCGCAATCCACAATGTTCGGAAGCGCGCTGTTTAGTAGATAGAGGAGATGGCTGCAGCCATCCAACCTTAACCATGTCAGTGCTAAAATTAGCGGAATAGCACCATATGAACCCGCAAAAATCCAGCCTTTAACTAGATACTCCCACAGAGTTGCGCCTTTGTAGTTAATGCGATGTGCGGGTCCAACCTCTATCCGGAATTAAAAAACATTTATTCAATATTCTGAAAAGTTTCATTTCAAATGCATCATACTTGAACGGAGTTCTGCGTCTTGTGCCAGAAAAGAATTCAGCCCGAATTTTAGGTCTAGAATGAAGCTTTGAAAGACGATGTGAAATAGCAACAACACAATTCCACACGCCAATGAAAGTACTTGGATTACAAGCGCAATTTTGTTATGCAATCTAAGATCATGTTCAAGAATTTTGGATAACCCAAATCCTTTGAATCCTAAATCTCCACCAGAACAATGTTCCGGAAAATCGTTCGTGTTGAAACCCAGTTTAATCATGACGATGGCACATAGCGATACCATTATTAAGTAGCAATCTATAAAATACGGTAACGAGTGAATAAATGTGCTGTATTTCTGTATGGCCAGCCTCCGCTTGATTGGGTCCCACTGATAACTCAGTTTGTATTTAAATAAGTAATGTTCTTGAAAAATGTACGCGTACAGTTCAAATGATCGAAACATTGATTCCGTCATAGCTTCACAATATTATTGGACAGTAGAATTTACACAAGGATTAAAAAAAGCAGCCTCATCTACTTGTTCTTATAACATTTTATGAAGAAGTAAGGTATTTCGACTTTCTGTAAAATCAACATGTTTAATGAGTGAATAAGCCTCTCTAATCAAATGGGGTTAAACGCCCGGTTAATTATGTTCGGATACATTTTCATGCTTTTAATATATAATAAATTGGCCCTTTTGAGGAATTATAAATTAGAGTTGATATTAACTCAGTTCGAATCAAAATAATAAAACCAAAAAATATTTATTCGAGCATAACCACATAAACATATTATTAACTTCTCCCTAAATCTAGTTTGAATACATCTAATTTTGATAATATAGAACCACTCTTCCTGGTTTATATTTCGATTTTTCAAATCGTTTTCATTGATCTTCGTTTAATCCAATTATTTAAGGTAATGTACCATTTACCGGCATACCTAGAATTATGATAATCTCCTCATGTTGCTAATTTATATTTTTTGAATGATTGGAATTTAATTGGAATTGGAAGTCATCCCTAAACTTAATTCAACCTAAACTTAAGAAACCTCAATAATTGGTGTATAATATGTAACATTATAATAATATGTAGTAGACCAAGTACTTTTGATTACTTTTATCAGTTTACAAATCATTCTGCATACCAGATAACTCAAATACTTCTGATAAAACCTGGGTAGCTACAATGTAGATAACTGGCCGTCTTACGTGTTGGACTTATGAGGGGGGTCACGAGACGGTTGGTGGAGGATATACCCGAATGCCTGCAAAGAAGTCTCACAACTTTTCAGATATTCTCTGTAAAGACACAAATAATCTTATATTTACCGTGAGTGATTATTATGATTAGGGTTGGATTTGAAAAGAAACATCACGTTGGGACACATTTTTACAATTTCTCACTACAAAACTGGAAAGAGAATGCCAAGAATTCGGATTGCTTTAGTCTTTTTGCAAATAATCAAATTCAGGAGCCTTGCAACTCCATACTTGTGCGTAACTATGAATTGCACAATTTGTTGTTGGATGAAGTGCAATATTTGGTCCATCGATTGAAAGAATTGGCGGAAGAAGAATTGCAATCATTGTTACACTTGGATGATGCAAAATCGAGGTGGTTCCCATCAAAAATGATGGCAATGTTGTACAATATGTAACAAATAGGGAAGCCATGGCATGGGCAGAACGAGTTTACTAAACGTGAAAAATCGGTTTTTGTAATTTCAAAATCCAAATCTAACTAGGGATACTTTTTCTATTGTTATATTATAATGATACAATCTGCACGTCAATTATTTTAAATACATTCCATCTATTTGCTCATGATGTCGTTTCTAACAGCATCCAGTATGAGTTGTTTGAGGGCAACATTTTTGTCCATCAGCACAACAATACCAGAACGATCGACCGTCCCAGCAACACGTCTCTTTGCAGGTCCGATCCACCTTTCCTTCGCCTCCCACCATCGACTGATCTTCCATTTGATAGCATTTCTTAAAGTAAAATAAAAACAAACAAAACGAAAGTTAGCCAGACAACAAAATTATATTATTTTTACTGATATTTTTTTCATATTTCTTACCCCAGATGGACGAACAGCCGCTTTTACAGCATCATCATCCGACTTAGATGCTTCAGTTACTCCGATAATTAGGACAAGAATTACGAGAGACGTAACAACTTTGCCCATGGTGAAGTCTTCTTTTTGATAGTAGTTAGGATTGCAATTGGAGTCAGTGGTGTTACTGGAGCAGGTTTGGTTAGGTTGGGTAGGAAGATGCCTTTTTATTCATAACGGGACAAGGCAGTAATCAATGCGTGAGCGTGTTTTTGTCCTAGTTTTCCGAAAGAATAGAAAGAAATGTATTGTCTTCATGTGCCAGATTTAATTCCAGCGAAAACTTGGACTAATGTTCGTAAAGTAATGCAAGATTGTGTGATTGACTCGACTTGGGTTTAATTCATTCTATATATGGGCTTTATTTCTTATTGGCCATGATTCATAACAGATACATA
>JAQFZJ010000358.1:0-31609 GCA_034695645.1 Folsomia fimetaria
CACAAGACAGGTCTAAACAACGAGGTGGTGCAAACGGCAGATGAAGGCGCGGAGGAAGGATGGAGATTTACGAAGCTCAAGTCTGAATACAATTTTGAGGATGAGTGCGCACAGTTCAGGAGGTGAATCTGAATTTGTTAGCTTGGTGGTAATTACGTATTGATTGATTCTAGTTCGCACGGATTTGTGTGATCCTCAGAATTTCTATTCAAGCTTATGATTAAATATTTGTATGTTGCACTGGTTAATATTATTTTCCGTCATAAACAGACATATTCTTTACTCACAGTTGTTCTTCCAAAATAAGTATGCACTGATCTGAAGATGAAGAAATCAAGGGGATACTTTTATTTATAAGTGTATAAATTCATCACAGATCCATAAAATATTTCCATTTCGAAGAAATGAAAGTCATGCCAAATATTCCCAACAAAAAATTATCGCCACGCTCATAGTTAATTGTTCTACGAATCTGGATGAAATGTATTGTTAGTATTTAACAAGGAAGAAATGATACCAATGTTGAATTACATAACGGGATTTATTATGCAATAGCAGAAGTGAAGTGTGGTTAAAATGAGTCGGGTAGAACAAATAAGGGAATTAGATTGGGGACAAAGATATCTTTAGGGGCCTACGAAGCGATGAAGCGTCATAAATAAATTCTTGCAATTTCAACTCCACTCAAGCTTTATATGTCTCACTAAATATTTGACGTAGTTTGTAGTTTCCCCAGTGCATATCCGATAATGGTAACATGAGTGTGGAATGATTTATTATTTCTGCATTGGGATATTGACAATTATGCGGAATTCAACATCATTTTGAATGAATACATACGTAATAAAACAAAACATCATTTTATTGCAGTATTATTTATTATCAGTATTTCCAGACTAGTTTAAAAAACTTTTTCCTTGACGTACTAAAATTAAGGTAAATAATTATAGAAAAAAGAATACACAAGAAACAGAGTAGATGGCAAAATGCAACTATCCTTTACCCAACAAGGCACATGCCCACTTTAATTGGAAGACAATTGTAAATCAACCAAACTCTCTTGCCATTTGTTTGGATTTATTATTGAGAATATTATAAAATCCCATGCACAGTATTTCCTAAACTTCAATATTACGCCAACGGATGATAATAAAGGCGCGTATAGCATTGATCCTTTGCCGGAGTATGTAGATATAATATACGGCTGAATATATATACAATATTGGAACGCTAGATAATTTTGGAGCAGTTTCGTGCTTGACATGGAAGCAGCAGTTATTGTAAAATGTTGGGCTCTCCACTCAAATTTAAGCGTGGGAGACAGATGCAGATGAGGAGAAGCGATATGATATGAGGTATATAATATACGCAATGGAGTGCAGATAATGCACATTCTGAGTCTTTGAATGTTGTATTGAATACAACGGATATTGATATTGCTTCCCATTCAGCTTTCTCAGTAGCTCACAATTTGTTCGTGATTTTATTCAGTAGAGATTCCATTTGGAATGATTCCACAATGCAAAAGCCTTTTCTATTCACATTTTAAAAGGTGGGTTTTATATTGAATGGAGAAATTATTATTATCTGTATTATAAAATTCCTCGAGACCTTCCGTATTTCTACTCCAGTTGTTTCTTTATTTAGACTAGTATTCTCCATTTAGTGCAATATAATTTAGTACTACATATTATGTCCACTGATAGATAGGTGATCCTTAGATCAAATCTATTGAATTTATGGAGTTTATTTGCTCGTTGGAGTTCTTGTCGTAACAGTTGGTGCTGGTGCGAGATGACGGTTACAAAGTGCGTACCAATTTTAAGTGAATGCATGTGCATGATATTCCGAATTTACTTTCACCATTTTGTCCTCCTCTCTTCCTCCAAAGGGACAATGTGAATCAACTCAATTTCCATTTTGACGCCCGAATAACTTACAAGTTTTCATTGTGATCTGATCTATCAGATTGAATGGACGAGGGAGTTTGGAGAGATTTGTCCCTCCATCAAGTACCAGTATCAAAGAATGTTCATACCATGAATGCGTGTATGTATGTAGAAAGAAGTGCATCTGCTAGTTACACAGAATAGAGTGCCATCTCATCCACATCTTGGAGTGGGGGAGTTCATGGATGCTGAATGATGCTTTCACTCACATTCTGGGATAAAGGGCCAAGTCAGCCGTAAAATGTCAAAGGTAAAAGCCACATTTGTTTCTGTCACAAGGTTGGAATTCACGATTTAGATATTCAATCAGCTTTACCTGGGCCAAAGCAATATATAATACTATAATTCCTTCAGAACTGGTTGTGAGTCGTTTATTTTATAACACAATTTATAAGTAGCCATAATAACTTGAAATCAAACGCAGAATCAGCACATTTCAAGACGAAAAAAGACATTGTTCATGACGAATTGGGCGTTATTGCGTTCGCCATTTCAAATTTTACAGCAACCAGAGCTCAATTGATATATTGTTATCTTTTAGACTTATTGTGTGAGCTAAAATTGCTTCTCGTTTTTTATGACGACAATTCATATAAGTTTCAATGATCCAGATAAGATTGATTTCTCCATTGTTGCAATCAGAATGCGATGAACTGTTGCGTGCCAAACCAACTTCCTTACATTTGCATTGCTTGCATCATCTTTATTCTGCTTGAGCCCTGTAATCTGTGTTAGTTGTAATACTCCCGAAGATGATTGGATAAATTGGATCGATAACTTAGTAATAGCACTTGGCAGCCTTCCCTGGTGCATTTGGATTAGAAGAAGAGGATGCTGTAAAGAACTACACTTGAAAGAATATCAAACCTTCCAGAATAGTACTGCCTCCTTGGTTGAAGTATTACTAGAAAAGGCGCTATACTTTCATCTTGAAGTGGAAATGTTACACTTCCTATGCACTCTTCTGATCTGATGGTCAATGTAGTTTGCTGCTGTAAAAACGATTTTGTCGCAATGGAGGAGTGTGTAAAAGTACACTCGATAGATTCAGTTGGGATATTCAACCTCCGAGTCACACTGCTCAATAACAAAGAAGCGTGGAATGTGGTGTAGGATTTGACCCACATTTCGTGACTAAACACATTCCGATGCTTAACAATTACATTTTCAACAAAATTAAAGCCTCTCGTATTTTCACTTTTTACCGCATTAGGATTCTCCCATCCACGTTCTCCTTGACTCCACCGCCGCCTTCTACCCATGCATAAGCTTTAACCAAGTTGACAGAGATTTACTTGTGATACAAATGTTTCGATTTAAGCAGATAATTCTAAAGAGGAGGATCATGGATGAATTCACATACTCTAAATTCCACAGACTCCTCGAGGTTCAAAATATTCAAAAGAATGCAGTGAAAGTAATATGTAGTCATAATGTTTGCTAAGTCGTGCATCCCCAAATCCCAGTTTGCTCAACTGAAAGTCAAAGCTCGCATTTTTCTCTCACTTGCTCTCTCTGCAGTTTTTGATCTTGTTCTATAGCAAAGTAAAGTAGTAAAGGGTTTATACACATTTGTGCTTGTTCTAAATAGAGATCTCTTTCTCCATCCTGTATTCATGTACTTGTATAAATATAAAGAAAGTGAGAGAAAGTGAGAATATGAAAGTGAGAGTAAGCGTGCTGAATTTATCCAACCCCGATCCTCCTCCTCCAATTCTTTTGCATTTTCTCACGGAAACTAGAAACACAGAGTTGGTGGGGAGCAGAGGAACGTTGATATATTATATTCCCTCTGGTGTTTGGTTTGGTGGGTTCACTTCACTCACTTTTACTCAAATTTAATATAATGTGTGGCGTAAGAAGAAGGGTGAGTGAGAAGGGAAAGTGATGGGAGACGTGCCTTTCTTTCCTCCTCACTCACTCACACATACATACATACACATATACATACCATCAACCATCATCATCAGCCAACAGAAGAAGCAGCCTCAGCCCACACAGATCAAGCTGAGTGAGTGAGACTAACAAAAAAGGAAAAAGAAAATGGAGATGGATGCAGAAGTGGAAGTGGTGTGGGATGGGATGTTCATTCAGAGCTTTCGCTATTCATCATTATCTCATCTCCAAGTGGATTGTTGGTGGGATCAACTGTATCAACCGGATAAGTGGGATAGTTGCGTATATTACCAACTATGTATGTATAGCTTCGTGGCCGGGGGCTCAAACTCGGCTAGCAATTTCCGTCTCCGAAAGCTGTGAAGTTTCATCTACTACAGATACTTTTGCATTTGCTGTTTATTCGCTAGTCTCTTTCGTTCCTAATTCTAAGGGCACTACTCACTACAAGACTTTTCCTTTACCACACCACCACACTGTCAGCAACAGCACACACAACCTATCTTGATAAAGAGGAGCTCGGGAACTGTCAGTGTTTTGTTGCGAGAAAAGAATGGGAGTGTAGCAGCGGAGCAACATTGACAAACATGGTTCAAAAGAGCTCAGGAGGATTCTCTCTTATAGTCTTTTGTAGCAGTCTTCAAAAGTAACTAACTTAGCTATTGTAGGACTGAGTTGTATTTATATGATCAACTATTTACTACTACTACTACTGAATCCAGTTGTGATGGAAAAGGATAGCATACTTATTAGCTTTTAGCTGAAGCATTGTTGAGATCTGTTTCACTAGTACCATTATCATCAGATGTAGATACTCAAAGATTCAGTGTTCATTTCATATTGCATCTATCTGTATATGTATCTACACTATCTACTTCCTTTTTACTCCACCATTCCAACACCACCAACCAAGTAGCTATTGGATTGGAATCCCATGGAGAAATACAATACGAGAGACACAGTTCGGACAGGAGGTTTGAATGCCTGCCTTTCAACCCTCTTGATTTATACCGGAGATGGAACAGAACTACCCAACTAAGGACACAGAACGACAGAACAAACTGTTCAGTCCTAGTCTAGGACTCCTAGAGTCAGGAAACAGATAGTCAGTCGACAGTCCACACCAACCAACATTAGCCCTGCCATGAACTGCTGGAAGCAAGTAGAAGATAGCCATGCCATGCGTTTTTATCAAAGCTTCCATTTGGTATTCACATTGTGTAATCTGAAGTGGAACGAAACGAAAGCCTTTTGTTTTTACTGCTGAATTTTGCAACATCAACATAAACGGAATGTGGAAGTAAAAATCACTAGAAATACGCAGAGAATTTTCTTCATTTTTGCCCAAGCTAAACTGCAGTGCACTTTGATACACTCGATCGGATTTGCTGCACTTCACTGTACCCGCTCTGCTTTCATCACAACAAATTATGATGCGGATAGTGCATGGATTTTCGTTGTGTATTCACTGCAAGCTAATATTGATATTTGGATCAAGTTAAAAATATCCTTCTACTCTGGTTGGCTTGTAAATGATAGAAGAGGAAGAATCAGATCAGACTGGCTTATAGCACTTTATTTCTGTAGCCGGGTTGGAATATGCACATAGCAAGAAGAGCGAGAGTTTTGATGGCTCAAACATCTTTTTATGTCGCAGAGTATGCACTCAATCTTGGCGAACATTTTTATGTTTATATTGTGTTTCCATTCATGGTGATAGAATAAATCGAAGATTTCATTATTGTAGTTTGTCCTCAACGGTCACAAATCATATTGTCAAATAACATTTAAGATTGTATCCTTATAATAAAAAAAAGAAAAGGTGTTATTCTGCACTTGTTTGTCCATAAAGTCTACTACAGGATCACTAGTAGAACACGCTTGCTGTAAAAATAAGCTTTTGAATATTATCAAGCAAGTACTACAAATACACAGAAGAATATTTCAGTAGCAAATTTAGCATGCAAAGGAAGTGGTATCAGTTACACACCATCAAGTATTGGTCGAGTAACAATACAGGAATATCAATACCAATATTTCAAAAGGAAAGAAGGATCAAGGAAGACTAAGACGTGGAATCGATACGGCTTCTTCTTCGTCTGCCATTCAATATCTTTGATAACAAAGAAGCCTCCTTCCTTTCCTTTGTGTAGTGGAAAGCACATACGAAGGATGGATACTTCTCTCAACTGAACTGTGGTGGAATTCTCGCCCCTCGTGTCAAAAGAAATACCAAAGTGTTCAGAAATAGAATAAAACCACTTGTGAATGTTAACGAGCTGGAAGAAGAGGTAGAAAAGTATCTTTTAACGGGTCGGGGTCGGAGAGGTGGAGCAGAAAACTAGTGTTGAATATCTAACGCGTTTTTGAATTGGATGGAAGAAGAATGTTTACAACATAAATTTTTCAGGAGATTTTATGGCCATCATTTGAAATCGGTGGGAAAATTCACCAACTTTGAGAAGAAATGCAAAATTTAATAATTTATTCGCATTCAAAATAAATCCGAGTGCAGTGGAGTAACTATACTCTCTCCAGCTAACGACCCATTAGAGCGCATTCATTGGCAATAAATTTTACACTATGGAGTTAGTGTTGTTATTACCCACGCGAACAACCGCACTGAGTCCAACCTTAAGCTTCTTAAAGGCGACGGAATTACTACACAAAAGACTTTCTGTTGTAAGTATGTAGTACCAACCATCCCTGGCTACATGGATTATGTTGGTTTCGTCACGTTGCCCCATAAAATTGAATCATTCACTTCCTTTACAGTTTATACAACGGCTGTTGACTATTTTCCACCAAAAGGAGAACTGTGTGGCGTTGAATGACAGGTCACGGAAAAAGACAGCCAGCATTAGGACTGGATTTCAGTCGAAACGAACACAAGACAGCCCAAGGTTTCCTTTTTTTCAGTATTCTACTCACACCTCGACTTTCTCCATCAATACTCCATACCACCACTAGACTAGACCAGCCCAACCGTCCGTCAACCTAGTCTTGTCCACATATAGTTATTTCACTCTGGAAAATACAGCACAACCAAATATCGGCTTTTCTTCTCCCTGGTGTGGAGTGAGTGGCTGTCTTTGAGGTTATTGTGTTTTTATTTGCACAATATTGCATCCACCACCCCCTGCTTTGAGATACTTGCACTGCGTCTTACTTGGACAGTGCATTATTACACAATATGTAGTAGTGCATTCCTGTAGTTTAGGTTTAAGACTTTCCTCTGTAAGTAATGGACGAGAAAAAAATAAGGTTGAAAGTAAAGAATAAAAGTTATTTGGTAAACGGTTACAAAACAATGGCAATAAGGGAATTCTTGCTTCAAGAGCTATTTGTTCTCTCTTTCCCTCCTTTTCTCTCTCCCTCTCTGTACTGCTGTGTCAATGCAGTTGTTGCTTTTCGTATTTCTCTCTGTGCGAGTGAAGCAAAGGTCAGGAGGATAAATTGAGGTGGAGGTTTGATACTTTTCGAAAGGTGTACAAAGGAATTCAGCAACAGAGAGAAATTGTAATAGCTCAAACATTCCAGAAAGAAAGTGAAAGTTTCAGGTCTGGGAGCATTTCATTTTTAATACAGTGAGCATTGTATTCCATTGCGAGAGCGATATTACTCGTACAAAGAAAAATGACACAGGAAATGTAGAAATTCAACTTCACAAACGAGTGAAAATTCGTGTCTGCATTTCCTTCACACTTCTTTTCTTGAACTGCATTTGAATTTCGGGGTTGAAAATTACTACGGGCAATATACTCTCTCTCTCTGTCTCACTTCTTATACTTTGTGAAGTAAAAAGAGAGAAACAAGAAGGAGTACATAGTGCATACATGAGAATAGTTGTTGTATAGTTTTGCCACAGGTTTTGAAATAAAAGAAAGCAACCACGTTCTATCATACTATTTCTTTCTTTCTTTTCATCCGTTTACTGACTCAACCCAAGATTTGGTTTGGTTTGGTTTGAAGTGTGAAAGAAATTGCATCTGGAAATGGCAAATCCGAATTTTTTTTCCGGGTTGGGTAGTCAAAGCTGAAGTCCTCAATATGTAACAGCACCTCCGCATGTGAAAGTAGCCTTCTTTTATATCACATAAGTTATCGACAGAGTGCAGAAAAAGAGACAGATCAAAGAGAAAAAGTTCTCTAAGAAATCCCTCTTTCCATAAAAGTCTTGTTGAAGATTGAATCTTTATGAGTTTCCCAAAATGTACATTTTATGGAGCACCATAATTCTCATTTGGTCATTTATATCATTGGTTGGTTGGCATTGGTTGGCATTGAGATGACTCTTCTTTTACGTGGCCACTACCTCGCACTCAACTTTGCTATGAATCCCGTCAAGTGAAGTCCAGTCTGTGGTTTGTGTTGCCTTTCCTGCTGGTTTCACTCACCAGGGACCCATGAATTCTGGGGTGAAGTTGCAAATGAAAGAAAAATATGCTGTGATGGTGGATTTGATCTCCTCAATTCTTAGCTTTCTCATCCTAACACTGCACTATTTCCCGTTGGATTGTCTTAGATAAACACAAGTAAAGCAGGTCACGAAAATAATAATGGCAATTCCATGAAGAAAGTGAAAGGCTGCTTCAAGTATCTCTAAACCATTTCTTGAGCAATGTTTTAACTCTATCCTGTCAGGGTTTTATAGAGCAAAGAGCTCCTGTCTTATGATGAATCATCGACGTTCAAAAGACTACAAAGTGTGTCCTCTTCTGCCAGACGCAATACATTATGAATTTTCTAAATGCTCTCAAGTGTGCATTTAAGGTAGCCATCTCCGTCATACTGGTCACAACCGTATGCCGTCTCTATTTTATGTCCTTTCTACGAAAGCATTTCCGTGTGGTATAAATCTTGGACAAATTCCACTCGAGTCCACAAACTAATTCGAATTGCACAATTTTTGCTAGATATGCTATATTGCTCTATAATAATCCCCCAACTCTTCAACTCACAATTCTTCTCCATCGTCTGCCCCGGAAGCATTCTTTCTACGTGCGTATCCTTTTTCTGTCCCAAATGTCCATTTAAAGAAGCGTAGGAAAAGTTTTTTTGCGAGACAGAATAAAAACACGAGTTAAATATGAATGAATCCTTGTCCCAGCGGACGGGGTAAATTATGTATCTGTGTCACAGTGCCCTGCATGTAGCACTGATAAACTGCGCGGGATAAATAGACCAACCTGGAATCCTAAAAACATCCGAGTGTTTCTATAAACAACCGTCAAAAAAGACTTCAACAGTGGCAGCAGAGAGACAAAGTTGCACAAAATTCTATAGTCAAAGAGGAGCAAACGATGTAAGGGTTTCTTATGCATGAACAACCTTTTATTTCCATGCGTGAGAATTGTAGGATTCACGCATATTCTTATTCATTCCAACTACTGAACCACAACGACTATCACGTTAAATTATTCAAATCAGGCATTTGTAATTCTATTCAATGAATTTTAGTATATTCAAATTGTTAATTTGAAGTCATTTATTGAAACTAATAAAGAAATACTACAAACAATGTAATCTAATACTTATGCTTCATCCTTATAGCAAGGTATATCAATCAATTGTACTCATTTATTATCATGCAGTCTTCATTTCACGGTTGGATAATGCGTGAATGCGAGATGATAATACAAACGACTACAAGAATGTTTCGCATTGATTAGTTTCACAGTCGAATAGTGCGTGTGGTGAAAGTGTGGTTAAAGAAAAGTGTGAAGAGTGTTATAGACGGTTACACACACTACAGAGTCCACCCACAGCAGTACCATTACCGCACTGTGTGTGGTGTGCGACGGACGGAGAGACCAAATAATTCATGAGTGGTCTGATCTGTCTGGTTGTGCCCTGTAATAACTTTAACTTCACTCCCTGCTCCTGAGATCTTCACAATTTCCCTGCTTTCTTCATAGCTTTCTCCTCCGGTATCAAGTTGCTCGCCGAATGGTGTGAGCGGCCCTGATTTTTTTTTACGAAGCCTTCTTGTGCAGCATCGCAGTCAGTGTGAGAGGACTCTTGTCACATGAAATATGGATCTCATGGAATTATTTGGGAAGGAGATATTCCCACTACTCATCGCAGGCAGAAAGAGTATAAAAATTACGGGGTATCTAATATCATATCAACCTTTAGTGCAAAAATCGCTGCTGGGTTATGTTGTCACTGATATGGTTCGCTTCACTTTACGGCTTACTCGCTTATTCCCAAGTTTCTATCCTTTTATTGCAAGGGCCTTGCCTGGAGATAAAATTATTTGGCTGACTTGTCTGCCAGAGTAAGCAAAGTCATAGATAGCATTTTTCTGTTGATCAAAGATATGGAAATTTTTCACCTTCCCTTCCCACCCGCACAGCGTATATACCATACTTGCATTGTGGAAAACCAAAGCAAAGTAAACAGTTATCAGCGTTACTCATCCCAAACTTTATTTTGGAACTGAACCCCCTTTAACTTTGTGTGACAGGTAATAAATTTTAAAGTATTAGTGGCAACCTAAACTGTCAGCTTGAATATACTCATAAAAACCAACTGCTGCAACTCGTAACGACCGATATCACCGATTTTGCATTTTGGAAAAAATAAAATGCGCGAATTTAGTCGATTTAGATTCACGATATGAGAAGCAGGCTAATGGAAAAGAAGGTGCAAGTTTGCAAATACAATTAGGAATGAGATGATTTTGTGTATCATCGTAGTTAGTTGTCATTACCGCATTTTAGGAGCAATGAACAAAAGGAAAGTTGATTGGTTTAAAGGGTGTACACCAAACTCTTTGGATGACGACCTGACCTGACTTGGGTTCATTCTTGTCGTTTTGGAATCTGCTACACTGCCTCCAAAGAGAATCAGTTGTAAGACTAGTTGCACATCGTCAAGACTATTTTGGATCCAATTTTCTGGGCCATTGACCATGCTATCTGAGAATGAACCTGGGTCGAGTTACTGAAACAAAATCCAGGCAGAGGTGTTTGTGTTCTCATTTCGTCCCACTATGTACTCCTCGCTCTGTCGAGATTTCTCAGTCATCTCATCAGTGGAATGTCGCAGCACCTGCCACAGCACAGCCACGCAATCCAACCTCACATCACATGGACAAAGAAAGTTAGCAGGAGTGAGCACAAATACATTTTCCCTTTACTGACTGACTGGCCCTACCAGAGATTTCTCATAAAGTTCTCTGCCCAATGTGTTTAAGAAGTCTTATGTAGTTTCCACCTACCAACCAAACCACCACGCAAAAACCAAGTTCATTGATTTTAGCCTACTGGACTGGACTCTGCCAGTTTACTTGTGGAATTTAACAACCGTTTCCTGAATATGTTCGAGTCCCACCAAGTTTCTACTCTCAATTTTGTATTTGCGCAGGCTTGCAAATCAAATTTTAGAAACTGGAGTGAGGTAAAGTGTGCTGTGTTGTAATGTAGAGTTGTAACAAATATGTGCTGATCCCACAGCAAAGCAAAATCTCAAGAGTTTGTTCCGTGCTCTCTATCAACGAATCAACAAGCCTTGACACATCTAAACCCGCCAGCAAATCCCACTGATTTCATAATTCCAGCCATTTACATTATTCTATTTGTTATTGCTTTCAAGCGAAATGTAGCAAGCAAATATCAGATTTCTGTATTGGAATATTTAATTAATCTATTATAAGGACACTTTAGTAGTGATTGAAATTGCAAGAATGGTTTGAAATACATAACTACTTATAATTATGGGCTGTAAATTTAAACTATATTATATTAGGAAGTGTTATCCGTAATTGAATTATGCAGTCCCTTTTCATTTTCTGAAATTGTCTGGGATATGATATGCTTCAACTTTGTTCATGAAAATGTCTTGTTACACTGAAGCCTTGACCTCGATTAGAACAAATTTGCTTGTCCCTTCCTTCGTCTTTCTTCTACTTCCCTGTCTTCCCTCCTATCTGACACAAAACCGTTTTATAGAATGTCACTCAAAGTCAGACTGAAACGAGATTTGCAATATCCACTCTGCTCGTGTTAGATTTGGAAGGAGATTTCAACGTTAAGTGAGACTTGTGGAATCACGAGAGGAAAGTCAAATTGGTCTCAGTCCTTCTCCAGCCGACAACATAACACGGAGATTGAAACTCAAGAGAGCGGACTTCGCGTCTAAATTTCTGAGATGCGAAGACAAAACTGGAGAAAGCAGCAAAACTTAGGTAATGGCGACTGACATGCTTACCTACCAAGCAAGGAAGAAGGAGTATACACACTCAACATTTTATACATTTCCAATCTAAAATCTCAAGTAGGACAGGAATGCACTGTCAAGACAAGAGGGACAAAAGAAAGGGAGTTCACATAAAATCTAACGTTTAGATTTAGTTGAGTTACAAAGTGTAAGGTTTCTCATAGCATAAAATAACATAAAATGAAATAGGCTGATCCAAAATTCAACATTCAGAAAAGACAAAAGGCAAAGAGAAATAAGAAAAGAACTGGAAATCTCTCTCCTGCCAGTTTAGTTGGAGCAGAACCATGTCTTCCACTTCCAGTATTCGGAGATGAGACACGTATCTTTTACATCTACTCACTCACACCCAAACATGTGAGATGTGAGTGAGCTTCGGTGGCGGATGGATTTTGGATAAATGGGAAAAGAGAAAGTGAGACGTGATGGCTGAAGTGTGTAGTGTGCACAAGTATTGTAATATAACATAACATATCACTGAAGGAGCAGCATGGGTGATGGGAAAGAATCTACAAATCGGGCTCAGGAGAAAACTGCTCCTTCCACCATGATCCATATCATCTGTCACTTAAAAAGTCACAATTTCTTCAACCAAAATCTCACTTCGACAAAGCAAACTTTCAGGTTCAGCACTTTTGTTTCAATTTTAAAATGATGTAAATGTTAAGGACAAGAAAGAAAGAAAGAAAGTAGGTTCGCCTTGACTTTTGTTGGAATACACAGAGTTGGCAATGTAGACACACATCCACTAAAGTACTGCGGATATGTCAACCACCTCCATTAGTCACTCTGACTCCGTAATTTGATTGATTTATTTAGAAATGGATTGTATTCAAATTGAAGGCTTTTTATCCGTGGTGTCGTCTGGTGTGAACATGCTTGTGCGTGAGGGAGTGAAAGTGAGTTTTGGAATATGAATAAAATATTGCTGAATTGGTGACAATATTGAGGGAAATATGGGGATTCTATTCTGCTTCTTGTTGTGCCTGAAAATGTATTCGATTTTATGAGGTTGTTTTGGAACAGTTTGTGTTGGATACAAGTAAAATTTAAGCTGTTTTCAGTCCATCCAAACTGGTAGAGTGTCTGGCTCCTACTTCAAAATTGTACTAAATTTTTACTGAAATGGAGCATTTCTGACACTTTTTATGTGGCATTTTCTTCCCTCAATTTTTGTTCCATCCATATCGTCATTCCTGCATCTGCTAGTCTAGTGCGATGTAGTACAAGTCGTAGTAAAGTTCGAAAAATTGCATTCATATTTCAGCAATGATTGTGGTGACCAATATAGCAATTGTGATCTTGTTTTGTGTGAAAAAAACACTAAAACTAGGACTATTTTTGCATTCGACACTACTTTAATCTTAAACTCGTTATTTAAATTCACTTGTAAATTTCAAGGGTAACCCATAAACAGGAACCACTGTAGAGATACAATTTAAAATTAATTCATATTCAATAATCAAACTATCTTACACACACGGTATATGGAAAGGGCAGACACAACCAACCCGTGGCTTTACATTCAATATGTGTATTACCCTACTTCCAATTTTCACTAAAACTAAAGCGAATCGACAAAACCTGGCCGGGTTCGAGGGTTGCAATTTTGTTTCATCAGGGTTCAAAACACTTTTGATATCTGCCTGTACCGTCTCGTTTAACTAAATTGACGTTAAAGACCTTAGGCAAACTGAACTGCAGTTGAGAACCAGTCACCGTCTCAACACTATTGCTTTTGTTCTCCATTTAAGTGAAATATTTGGACCCATTATGGAGGAATGGAGATGAAATAAAAGTAAACGGAATGAGACGACACGTTTTATGACATTGTGAGAGAGTGCATTCAAAATTGAAGTGAAGTAAGGCAATGCATGGACAACCTTTCTCAAGACAAAAGCCACCAATGATGAGGAAACAGAGAAATGTGCTCTACTTTGCTCTCGAACATTTGATTTTGAGGTTCGATGCTTCATTTCACTATTTGTTGTAAGATGTGCTGAGTTTTCGAGGCAGAACTCATTCAACGGTTCTGACCAGCCATTCCATTTCTACCCGGTAGCACTATCTTTTAGAGAATCTATTACTGTGCTTTCTCCTTATTGCTAATGCTAACTGCTGCCACTACCCCAGCAAAACATACTAAAAGTAAATGTGTACAGCTGTAAATAATAGGGAATGGGGAAAGACAGTGAAAATCGAAAGAGAGAACCCTTTATGGAGGTTTTCTCACCCACAGGCACTGCTGATGACTGTGAACAAGTAATCAAAAACCGGGATGAATAGTGTGCTTGGAGAATTGAACTTGATTTGCTTGTTTTCTGGTCCCGACTGTGGTAGATGGATGCGCCTGAAGGGAAGTCATCACATTATATCACACAAGACATCCTAAGTTCATATCTACTTGCAGATTCAAAGCTCATTCTCTTCTCTGAAATTCTTCCGATTTCTCCTCCTAAAGCTTTATTACTGCAACTGTAACGAGGGAGATGCCATGCCAGTGACTGAAGTCAAGTCCAAAGTGATTGTGATGGTAGTAGACTCTTCTTCTGGTGGCTGTCGTCTTGAGAGAGAGAGAGAATCTCGTCATTGTCTCAAATCTATTTGTTTAGAAGCTCATTTTCTCTGTTATTTGCACCACTCACTTTCACTCACTCGGTCTCAGTGGAGGAAGAAATTTCAGGCTATGAGTGTACTATATGATGAAGCAAGTTGGGTTGAGTGAGGACTAAATTCGCTATTCATGTCCTCATCTCTTTATTCACAAATCTTTTGCCAAAGAACAAATATTCTTTCATTAAATGTACGCAGCATAGAAGTGAAATTGTTTAAAATGAATTATATAAAGTAAATCAATTACAATCAAAATATATTAAGAGTTTATTCTTGAGAGTAAAGTGTTTATCACAGAATTGCATGGAAATATTGGCAAATATCAAAATAAATACGCATAGAAAATTATCGGGAAAATTATCGTAGCACTTCACTGAAATTACTCTCGGAAATCACACAAAAATTACAAAATTATCCAAATTATCGCGGAGAAAAGCTTGGCATTTGTCGCCATACACAGTCTAACCTGATTGATCTAACCTGATCAAAATATATAAAATTTACGTAATGACGTAAATAAAACAAGCTATACTGGCATACGTTCTTAGAAAATGGTGCGTGGATATGCTTCCATTTATTTATAAAATCAATTCTTCCCACAGTAATCTCTATTTGTACAGTGAGAGTTTACAATACCAGTATAAACCATAAGGAAATGCACAATTTCTGTTTCAATTACCACCAAATGGAATTTTGTATGATGCTCTGAGTACAAAAGAGTTGAAATACATTCTTCTTTGAAATGGATGTGCTTTCTATCGCGATACAGCTGTGATTCAGGATTAAATGACGATTTATCCCACCATGATGTGATGTGGTGGGTGGTTGTGTGAGTGAGTGAATCATTGTTGCACAATGTTTACAACTTGGCACAAGCTGCAACAAGCGTGCTTTGAAGGGGGAAAGACATTGTACATACAAAATTCTAGTTGAACAAATAAATCAATCCCCAAAGACTTTAATATAGATTCGTACAATGCATTCAGAGATGGAATTGAATCGAATCCACGAAATCTATCACTTTCCTCTCTACATTAGAAACCGCAATAAATAAGTACGAGGTGTAGAATGCAAAAATTCGATTATTTTTTTGCCTAATTGAAAATTTGATTCGAGTTTGCAGGTATGTTAAAGTAAGAAAACACCAGTTACGCATAATATCTGGATGCTCAATCCAATTATTATATTCAATGTGATTAGTTTTAATTCAACCAGAACTTTCGTATTTCTTATAACGATCGCTTTATTTCAATTATATGTTTTCTTACTTTGAAATTAATTTAGTCGAATGGTAAACTGATAATTCTAAAATAAACGTTTTGAAAATATTCAGTATACAAGAATACATTATTCTCCTTGCATGTCTCCTGTTTTCTCGTGTTTATTATTTATGCCAACTAAACTATCGAACTTTCCTTTGTCATAATCCTTTTATGAGTTTGTGCGTGCAACGTTGAAAAAGGAATAGTTCTGTAGTTACCACTCCCATTGGATTGTGTACCCTATGTGCAAACATTAATATTGGTTGTTGTTACACAAGATTTATAATGGTGTGTGTACCAATTGATTCAAGTCTATCAAACACTATACTGACTTTGCACAATGGACGACGGTAAATTGTATCTAAAAATTATACACTCTATCCAAGTTATTATGTTTCTAAATTCAGTATCAGCAACTTCATTACTTTGAGCTTGATTAAATTCGCATTCTGTACACACACCATCTAAATAGCATGCAGAATAACAGCTTATTATTTGTGAAGGATTTATTATGCAACGTGGCACGGACGGACAACTTCACTAGAGCAAAGTGGAGAACTTGAGCCCAGTTAGTAAAGCCAAATCAATGTGCATACCATTTTATGAGATCTGACATGACACGGCAGCATTCAACGTGCCAGGCTTATTAGTCCAAAGTGAAATGATCGATTGCCCTACTTCAGTATTCCTCAAAATCATCTATATAATTATTATAAACTACGAAAGCCAAAAGTGCTCCCCATCACATCAACACTTTATAGAATTTGAAAATATTAACTGTGTGCATCCTCAAGAAAGAGTTGGTTGGTCCTTCCATGACCAAAACCGAGACCATGTAAGCAACTGTGTTTACCGGTTCAGGCTTTGCAAGTTAGTTTTCTTAAAATCGTAAGAGCACGAAAAGTCATGCTTTATGAACTCAAAATCATCCATCACTCTCCCATCCAAGTAAATATTTTATATACACTTTAGAATTTCCCCATAATCATAAAACTCTCCAGTTTTGAAGAAATAATTTGTTGATGAATGTTATGAAGTATGTGTGGGAGGTCTGAATGGAAAATGCTCTTACGTTGAAAATGAGCGAGAAAAGGACAGATTTCTATCTCAGTGAAATACATAGATGAGATGAGATCTCTAAATAATTCGAGGAAACTCGTATTTCAAAGGGTATGAGAGACTGAACAAGCGAGTGTAACCTGAGAAACGAGTTTTTTTCTTAATAGATGCTGCGAATGAAGAAAGCAGTAATTCAAGGAGAAGGTTGGGTAAATGGAAATGATGTGATTGGACATCAACCAAGCAACCAGTTCACCCAGTATCCAACTTGGTCGTCTCAGTCCTTCATCGTGCGTATTTACTTCCACCAACTGCAGCCAAAAAGGATGTCTTTTACCAAAAAGAGAGGAATTTAAGTCTTATTTTCTCCAATTCTTCTTATGAGTTGCCGGATGAAGATGAAAATGAGGGAGAAAACTCGGACGGACGACTTTAACTTGGCATGAGCTTGTTGAAACTAGAGTGGCACTACTTGACTATTCTTTCTCGTAAAAAAGTTTTGCTAACTACTCGCTGAAAGCCATAGAATGAGAAGTAAAAGTACAAGGAATCGTTTTGAGTTTTAAGTGCTCACAAAAGTAGACAAGCAGAGGGAGGTTGGTTGGTATAACTAAGCATTGAAATGAGGAGAATTCGTGTAATGTAATGCAATTTCACCCTACTGCAAGAAGAACTGTTGCCTTGAAAGTTGTGTGGGTAATGCAGTAGTTTTACATACATATACTCCCGTCTTTCCTATGCATGTTTGAAGTATAAATACTAAAGTTTACAGAAATGATGAAAACTGAATTTTTCAATATCTGCAAATTGTATGCGTGAAACTAACTTAAATACTTGAATACAACAATTTTATTATATGCAAAATAACAACATGCATAAATTTCCCATTGAAAATTGCATTTGCCAAAATCAAGATGTTGTTACACGTCTTGGCTGCATTAAGTTTTTTTTTAATATTTAAAAACTTTACACAAAAATTGTAGTCGCTGTCGCATAATAAATACAAGTTTATCTAAAGGAATTGTAAAAAGTTCAAAATGAAATAAAGGCGAAAAAAGCTGGAAAAAAGTTTCGGTTTGTAGACAGGGTTAGAATTAGAGTTGGCGTGGAGGAATAATCACCAAATCGTAGTAAATTCAGGAGTAGGAAAAGTAATGACATAACTGTTCCTCTTCTTCTCAGCAACTAATAATGGGGAGAATATTAGGTCAAGTAGTCTAAGAAAGAAAGTCGGCTTGGGGATAAGATGGAGGAGAAATTTTCTGGAAGAAGAATATAAGCAGTGGACTTCAGCACCATCATCTACTCAATCTCAATTTCCTCCGTCTCCACTCTTCCTCTGCTTTCTCTTCCACAAAAGAAAGGAGAAAGTTGTCCATCCATCCCTTGGCTCGAGATTTCCAGTTGATTCCGCATTCAAGACAGTGGTGAGATACCTCCCACTGGAAAAAAAACTTTGGTTGCATCATGAGCATGTATGTAGCTCATGCTCGTGGAATTTGGTTTTGGATCACTGGCTGCTGTTACAGCAAACGAGAAATTGGAATGGGACTGCTTACTGCTAAAGTAAGCTTCTAAATTCTGGCCAAGTATCGAACACACGGACTTCAACTTCAACGCGGTATGGTATTCATTCACAGTGGAGGATGGTTGGTAAGGTTGGCGAACAGAGGCAATTCCCAACGGAATGGAGTGACAACTCATGACATCAGTTCAGTTGTGAGACAGAGCTTCAGCAGAGATGAAGATAAAATAATGTATTTAATTCCCAGTCTTCCATCTCACTCAACAAATTCCTCATCAACAACAGCAAGGAAAACAAAAAAATCTGGGTCTCGGTTTTCCTCTTTGTGTGGTCCTTTGTCAGAAAAATTGGCCAACCCTCATTTTCTCCATATTTTATTGGACTGTGGTAATGCAAAATTTGAAAGTTGGGAACAAACATTTGTCATTAACTTGTCATGGCAGACATATCATTAACTTCCAAAATGCTGCTCAGAAGTCACTTTTGTCCCATATTCCACTATTATACTAATTGCCAACGCCCAATTTGGCTGGCCTCTGGTATTGTTGCAAATAAGTAAAATTTTGAACAGTTTGTTTTGTGTTGAGGATATTGAGGGAGCTGGATGGACATTTTATAATAGATAATAACCCATAATGACCAATATAACATGATGTTGCGTGGTCATTATGCTACCATTATTTCCACCCATTATACAAATGGATTAAATAATTTTGGCAAATACTCCATTTGCAAAATAATAGTCCGGCCTGACTCCAATTATTCAGCATCATTGTCCAATTAATTTCACACATGCTGTGTTAATTGAGAACACAAATTGGGTTTTAACCAAGGTCTAATCCTTTGTAACTTCAGCTATATAGTACATACTTACTTTCATAAATAATACCAAATTAATTAAGGCATGGCTACTGCAAATAATCAGAAAGCAATAATACCACATCTCAGGTCTCTGATACACAATGGCTATTATCTGTACAATGAATGGATGGAGAGGCACGCAAGATTAACAACCGTCTGTTTGATTGAACCAGAGTGCAGGTGAGTTGTGGTAAATTGATGATAAACCTGGACAACCTTTGATCCAGGCGATCTAGGAATGTCGTGGGTTCATTACTCCAGCTCTGCCAAATATGTACCGACGAACATTCAAACATTAGTATACGCGTATATATATATAGGTATTGAGCAAGTACATTTATAAAGTTTATATAGCAAAATAACGCGTTTATTGTCTCACTCTCACGGGTATACTCGAAAGGGAAAGTCTCATCACACACAGCTTTATGTATTTATAGAGCCAATTCTATTTTAGCAATGAATTGCAACCACCACCGAGATTGCAGCGGACCAACCACACATGCACTATGTATGTATGAGACTGACAAAGCAACATTTGAACGATCCAGAACATGGACATCCTTTTCCATAAACTTATCGCATTATTTACAAACATCAACCCTGCATGGTGAAGGCCTATAAGATAGGATATATAATCCCAAAATAAAGGAGACCAAGAAATCCAACCAGAACAGCGACTTATTCAAAGAGATTGATGTCTTCGAATTAATCTGGGTAACCAAGAGTAAGGAGGAAATGTAGCAAAGAAGGAGGCAAACCTAAGATCAGACCGTCCAAACCAGGACAACAACAACGAGCAATAAGACGTTAAGACTAAGATGAACGTTGTTGGATGACTGTTGAACCAGTTGGACACTACCACCAACCAACCAATCCTCCACACGGACATGGAGAGAGAAAGAACATTGTATGAAATGGCTTCTATCTAACAATATCGTGTAAACACAGGGAAGCAGCTTATGTTAGACGATGGAATGGATGGAAGAAACCTTGGCGTAGATGGAGGACGTAATGGGGAAGAAAGATGGATACATTTCTTAAGGTTGGGTTTCTTGGACGTGTGGTGATTTGCCCAGTCCAAGTTTGGTCCTAGAGAAATCTCAAGATTTCAGTTGTTCATCAACAAACTGAAGAATCTGGAAGGTTTGCTTTGGTTTCTAACACTCTTCCTTCGCATTTCTCATGAACTCTTGCCAGACAGTTGTGTGCAGCAGCAGCATCGAATGTCTTGTTTGGTTGGCAATTGTTTGAGCGCACTTACTTTCTCCGTCTTCAACTGCTGTGAGGAGAAAGAAGAGAGAGAGAGAGAGAACGGTAATCCACTCTCATTCAACAAGGCGGCTACTTTCCCCATTATGTCTTTCTCCTAGAGCAGCAGTAACCACTGTGCTGCATTATCTCGTATTACACACCAACCACGGGACTTAACAAGAATTACGGTATTTTACCCTCCTACTTAGCGGTCGTCTTGTTATTTCTCTGTTTGTTTGTGCACTTGGATGCTTTAGTTCATCTTCTTGAGGTAGCAAAGTAAGGAAAAACGCCTTTGGACTTGGTTAAGACTCTTACTATAACATGATAAATAAACGGTATACAACTGCTAAACATGATGCTACCTCATCCTCACCATTCTAGTATCGTCCAATTGTTTTCCGTCCTCCTCCTCCGTGCATTCATCATGCAGTATGCTTGCAACATTCTATTCGCTTTAGTTTCATTTCAGCAACTTTTGATTCCTGTTTCCTTGTTCCATCCCCGGTCTACTCATTTGTCCGGATAATGAACCATGATTTCACCAAAGTGCATCCTCCTTTTCCATGAGTGAGCACAGCGGTGGTATGAGTTTGTAATAACTTAGAGTAACATCGGATTGGAAATTAAATTTGGTGTCGGAGGATACTAAACTCGGATAAATAAGCAGACTGAAACTCACACCACCATGAATTATCACATAGCAGGAGGAGGAAGAGGAGGAGGAGGGATTCTCAGACAGTTCATCGACAGTCACAACAGAAACTTTCTCTCAGCCTCAATTTCAAAACTTTGTTTCCTTCCACTTTCACTCAACATTTGTGTTTCCTCTGTTCATTTATTTTCTGCCCAAGTTTAGATTCATCACAATAATGTCATTCATTCATTCAACTTTAATTGAGATTAGGTTAGTTTGGGTCCCCAACAACTCACCAACCAATCCAAACAAACATCTGTCAAGATCAGAGTTTCGGACTAAGAACAGCGGAGCTCTTAATTAATATCTGGCTCGACTTCTCCTCTTGTCTTGAAGAGCAATATGTATATACTTTCTACCACATATATACGTATATCAGTGGGAGATCTATCTGTATAATGAAGACAGCTGAAAAATTGATGATCAATCTAATCAGATCTCGATTCATCCAACTGTCATCCAATCTAATCCATCCTCCAGCCCACTCATCACCGTAATTCATATAATCATACCATTATTATACTACCATGAAGTACAATAATGCAATAGAAAGTTTCTGATACTTCCCCAGTTCTTCTCGAAATTCATTTTTCTTGTTTTTTTTCTTACTGAAGGATGATAGAGAGGAGATTGACGCTTAATGAGCACGCGAAGAGAACAGAAGTAATTTAAGATGCATTTGTTTTGCGTCTTCTTCATGCTTCATTTCAAATTGGTATATTGGATTCGTCCTGTCTGCCCTGAAGAAAATGAGCCCACAGAGGGAAAGGGTGGATGGGTAGTAATATAATATTCATTTATACGGAATGAAATGAAGATTGAGGATGGATAAACTTTAGTTGATGCTCACTCAACCATTAGACACAAGATTGGTTGGTGAAAGCAGACGTGGTCGCAAATATCACGCACAGGAAGAGATTGTAGGATGATGATGATAATACTAAGATTCTCACGAACGAGCATTAGAATCAAAGGAGCAATGCAGCAAAGTCCGATCGAATCTTGGAGTTTCCAATAAAATGCATCTGCTCTTCCTTCTGAACCCATCTCAAAAAAAGTTTGAAAACTGGAAGATCGTTAGCTGCCGTCATAAACCTTAAGCCCTACTTTCTACGGCAATAACGGAATGTAATTAAACTGTAATTACAGGATTTCCTATATCCCAAATATGTATAAGGTTGGTGTGCAGGTTGCATTTAACGATACGAGTACACGTGTCATTTATATTTCAATAACTTCAATCAAACAATGTATATCATGAAACAAAATGATACTCACTGCCAGTCACCGTTGGTTGGACATGAATAATTTCAATCAATTCAAATATCAATTGTCTAAAAACTTGAATAAAGTGGTAACAAATATTTCGGATTCGGGGGACACAAGTTGATGATAATCCAATGTTTATAAAAAAACCTGCGTAATAATATACAATGTAAAAAGTGTATCATCAAAGTATAACCTCGATCATCACCCAAAAACTCGCACATAGCAAGGATATTGAGTTTTATTCATGTTCGTGATATTAATGGGCTCGAAGTTGAATGGGGAAAGTCCGAAATGAGCTTGATGCATGCATGACTTACCATGGTCTCATTTTCTTGTCGCTGCTAATGCTAAATCGGCTAATACTGCTTCTGCTTGCTTACTTCACTTGTTCAGCTCTTGTAGTCTGCCTGCGAGCTCGACTAGGTTTCTAAAAGTTATTCATGTGAAATCGACTATGGAATTTCACCAAGCATAATATCACGCTAAGAAACGACTGCAAAAATTGTATAGGAAACTTTTCGCCAACTTTATTAAATCTGAATATTCCAAAGTCGTAACTCACATTCAGATACGTACATGGATTATATAAATATGAAGACAAATCTTTCCCTAAAATACTTTCCCTTTTAAAACAACTTTAATGCATCTCTAATCCGGACGGAAGTAAAGTCAACAGTCGTACAGGTAATAATATAAAGTCATTTGGAAAATCCCAGTGGATCGCTCAATACCCAGAAGAAGAACAAAGTAAGGTTAGTTCTTGCTACAACTTACTTTTACTTACTTTAATGCGGATGTATTTCAAATCATCTCCGAGTGTTAGAGCAATTCCCCTTTATGTATATTAAGCATTTAAGTACAACTGATGCACATTAAAATTTAAAGCGCCTGCCTAATTACTTCCACATGGAAATCCCAAATGACAAAATGTTAACGACTCTCTCATGTACGACTGACTACATACGTATATCTGACTCCATGTGCAATTTGATTATGATGAATGCTCCGGTGGTATGGTTGGTATTGCAATTCCTAATCATAAGTACTTAATAACAGCCCTCAAACCACTGATTTTGCTTTCCATGCGCTAAACTTTGGTGCATATAGGAAGTTATCCAGTTAGCATAATAGTGGTTGGTAGTGTGTGTAATATTCGTATTATTTAGTTGGTGAAAGTACAGGCAAATTCCCTTCTCTCGTTAACTCGTAAGTTGAGTAGGGACGGTGGTGGTGGATGTGAAGGAAGTTGGTAACACTGCACGCATTCACGCTCTACTAAGCACGAGATCCCGAGAAAGGCTGTACTAATCAAAAAGAATGAATTAATTATGACAAAATCGTGTGGGAAACTACTTTACAGTTTCTCCCTGCTGTCTAGATTATGCCACGACACGATGCCTAGTACAGAATGCAGATAGAGAAACGATTACATCGACCACCTCAAAAGCTTGTTTAGGTAAATGAGGACGTATGACAGCAGGATTCTTGTGTCGCTCCAACCAAACTGTACATGTCCATCCATGTGGGTGTCCTTTCTCCCTTCTCAATTCAAAATGCAACCGTTAACGAGGAAATTTATGGGATTGTATATACATGGCTGGCACCGTCACGAATTGTGATTGAGGATGGGACGTAATTTACGCGTTATTCTCCCTGTATTTCCATTAACCGACCATTACAAGTTTGCCAACGTGATGATGTATCAGTTGCAGAGTTCAAACTGAAATTTAAATTATGTTGAAGTAACACAGAGAATACATGCATGTCATTGAAACTCACTCAGAGTCTGCGACAAATTGAATACCATCATCAAAAGCAAAGATAGAGGAACATAAATTTCAGCAGGATTATTATTTCTTCATGTATTGTTGCTGTCATTTATGTGCAGTGTTTGCTGTGCCCATCATGAATGAACCAGAAGGATGCATAAAGAATTGCCCAATGGGTACTGAACAAATAAAGAACAAGGTAAATAAATTGGGAGACAGTCAGCTGGATATCGGAGAGGATCAGCGGGGGTTATCTTTTGAAATGTGAATTGTACACCACCATTCGACTTCCCCGTCCTTTATCCCACCCTTCCGTCGTCCCTCAGTGGTATTTGGTCGCAAACACGATATATTTGGCATTACATATATGTCACATTTAACCTGAACTTGCCATACTGTCACCGAATCATTTCAGACGTGAAAGAGTAGATTCGACTAACACACACAGACAAACAGCATCAGAGAATGATGTATACTTAAGAAGAGACGACAAAAGTTCGACTACCTGGTTTACCTCGTCCTCTCTTCATGCACTGTTTTCTCCACACTCTACATACATACAATTTTATTGGATCAACCTATACAAACTCTAAATGTCAGTTGAAGCACTCGAGTCGTTGTTTTAATATGCACTTAATTTCTGGTCTCGTTTAACTTTCCATCAATCATACTTGGTCTGTTGTGCAGACAGTAAAATTAGATGCTATGCCATTCTACATGACAAATTAAACGAGCAGGAGAGCATACAGAAAACAAAGAAAGGGTAGTAATCCATTATTGAATTGAATAGAAACAAACTTACATTGAACATCATCGTCAATTTCGTTGAGGAGAAAGGACTCATCCTCCTGTGGTCTGATATCGTTGTGTTGGTTCAATTGTTGTAAACTTTCATCCAACCTGTTATTATATTCACTGCTAATGACACCCACCGACACGTGAGAGGAAGATGATGACGATGCAGCAAACGCCCACTTCACCTTCGTTGTAAAACAACAAAATGTCAAAACTACCACAAACAACAACACTTTCCCTTGAGTAGCCTTGGATCGACAAGATGTTTTTGTTTTCACAGTTAAATTCCAACTGTCAGTTACACTTTCCTTGTATTTCCCCATTTTTCTGCGACTGGAGAAAGTGCTTGGATAAATGGTGTAAGATTGTCAAATTATTTATTTGCTTTGCGATAATTATTGCGCAATAAGCACTAGAAATCCTTAATTATTTAGGTTAATATCAGTTTACTTGATATTTACTCACAACAGGTAGCCCATTACTTTCAATGGATTCAAATTCGATAAGATTGCATTGCGGGAGCTTCTTTTCTTGTCATCATGAAAATTAATGGGCAGCACCGAGTTTCATGGATGCATTGGAGTAACAACTTAATTACGATGGTCAATGGTGTATCGTCTCGTCAAACCCTATGCTAGAAATAGACAGCATAATGCATCTGAACGCAGTCAATACTTATAACATATCGTTTTTGTTTTTCATTTACAAATAGTGTAGATATTGTATGACGTCTTGTTATCTGTACTTTTCGTACTATACAGAAAAAGTGGGTTAAAAGATTGTTATGCCGTGCCCTGTATCCTACTCTATGGAGTCAATTGCATTGTGGTGGTTGGATGGTTGGTGAAATTGTTAAACTCTTGTCACTCTTGACAGTTGAAACAATTCACGTCTCCCTCTCGTCTCTCCGGAGATAAGAAAGTAGAGTAAACCGTCTTCTTGGGTCTCGTCTGGCAACTGCTGATTGAAGACTGGGCTTTATCGTTGAGTTGGATCACATGAAGTAAAGTCAGCCATCAGTTAAGAGGAGAAAGTAAACAAGTGAAATAACCGTGGTGTATGTATGTATATATAGTTATATGGTCAAAGTTAAGGTACTTGTGCTAAAAGCAGAATGTTGGAGAGAATATTAATTTATCAGGCAGTGTTATTCTAACCTTCTCCAGTAAATCTTGTCGTTTACTTGCCCCACATTTTGTCATTTTCTTTGCTGTTCCCCAGAATGTCTACGTATGATTTATTCAAATGGCTTATGCGAAATCATGTTTTGAGGTTTTGCAAATGTTAGACTGGCGGAAAATTTATTGGAGATTTAGAATTTTATTTTGGCACGTTTATTCTCCGTCTGGAAAAAGCGCGGATGAGTTCGTCTTGCTGATGTTGTGAATAATTTTATCATGAAATTCTATTCAAGATAGATTTTCTTGTCTCTGCAGCAAGTTATTTGAAAGCCGTTACTACACAAATAATATAATACATAGTTGATTGGTGTAGTGCGCTCGGAAATCCATTTTTATTCAGTGTTCATGGTTTATTTTCGAATTTGTGACGTTGCTTCTCAGGTTCTTGTTGCGATGTAATCTTTTAAAACTTACTCTAGTCCATAACTGTAAACCGTAGACGAAAATATTCCAATTTTCGATACATCATACAAGCAGAACTGTGTTGTCGGTTCCTCTCGTCAGATTTGAGTCCATCATCCGTCTTCGACATGTCAGATTCAATCCACTGAATATAAAACGAGTTCACACTTCCACTTCATTCACTCACTCTCCATCATATTTATTTGGCTGCGCTTCAGGGCTTGGTGAAAAACTGGGAGAGTAGATATACCTATTTTTCTCCGATTTGGGAGAAGCAAGCCAGACTTTCAATAATTTTACAGACCGTCGTCCCAGAGGCAGCAGCAGACACACCAGACCTACAAAATAACAAAAAATGTGTATTTTGATGTTACTTACATTTTTTGTTTTATATTACATACATTGTAAAACCAACAATTTTAGATTTTTTGACAACTGCACTGCCACGATCTACTAACTGACATGGAGTGAAACATTCCTTAATGTAAATGCAACTCTTGTCTGTTTTTTCTCACTTTACTCAAATAATATGTGAACCAAAATGTTGAGTGAAAGCAGTATAGTAGAGATTTTATGACGGACGGAAGCGGGGGAATTTATTGGATGGTGAATTTCAACTGTTAAGTTATTAAAGTTAGACTTTCTTTCTTGCAACTCATCAAAGGAATTGAAAAGGAAGAGAGTTCTCCAGCTCAATTTTTAAGTCAATTACAACCATCGGAAGTTTCTCTTGAGTTTCATTTACTACGTTTTTATAAAGTTTTCAACAGTGTTATGCATAATTCAAGTAATAATTACGTCCTCCAACACACTGAATGCGTAAAAGTGATTTGAATAAATTTAAAATCTCCAAAGTCAGTCGACTTGCGTATGACTTGAATAAACTAATATATATATATGTAGAAGAAAGTTCTACGCTCCGCCAATATTTAATTTTTGTATTACTTTATAAAATTCAGCTGTTTACAAAAAAACTTTTACAGCCAGTTAATTGCGGCATAATAAGCAAGCCACAGTAATCAAGCAAACTTTCCTATTCAAGGTTTGCTGCCATACAGTGATAGTGCTCACACCCACGCCAGTAAGTAAGACAAGAAAGAAGCAATAAAGACATTTACTTTTACATTCTGTCATCTTGATTCCATCCCTCTCAACTCTTCCCTTCCCCAACATGAGTCCGAGTGCATATATACAGTCGTTAACTAATGTGAGCAAGTGAGTTCATTTGGGAAATAGCAATGGAGCCGTTTCTGCATGGGACGACGGAAACGAGTTGTGTGCAAGGCTTGGAGCCAAGCTCGAATGAACTTGCTTCTGAGTGAAAGTAATGCAAGGAAAAGTAAATTGAACACTTGTATAGTCGTCGTGTGAAGGGCAACAGTTTAGTTCCTCTGTCGTTCTCACCCACTTACGAGTATCCATACTTCACTCAACTTAAGTCTAGGATAAAAAGACAAGTACCAGCCAGCCAACCGAGTTTCAGAACTCACACAGTCCTCTCATTTCTTTGCTGGGCAGGCAGCTCCTACTTCACATATTGCTTTCACTTCACTCAAGAAATGGAATCGAGGGACTTCAGTATCTTGGTTCCTTGTTAAGAATAGACTATTCCACCCTGTAGAACTATCAGTACTATGGGTATATAATATACAGAGTGCAATGCCAAGATATTTTTTTGCGTTGTTGCAATAGGGCAGAGGTTGAATATGTTTTCATGCTTTCTCCTAATTAAGTTAGTGCTAATGTTGGATATATGGAGTGTTGTCAAGAAAGTTCTCTATTTGTCCTTAATAACCACCCTCTTCACAGAACAGATTGAGGATACGTGTAATTGAGGATTAATAATGAGAGACAAGTCGTAGAAATTCCTTTGCTGATAGAAATCTTGGACAATGTTTATCTTTTCTTTTGTTAGTTTTCCTTTCATCTGCGAATTTTGCAATTGGATTTTTTTTATTATGCATAGCGTGTAGCACGACGACAATAAATGAATTGTGGATTCCCGTAGTATGTTTGAGGTTTACAAAAATGATGGTAGTTTTGAAACAGGAAAACCTGGTAGCAATTATGATGATTAGGAGCAAGGAAAGAAGGAATGAAGGAAAAAGAGAGAATAAACCAGATGCATGGTCAATCTGACTTCATATGTATACGCAGTAGTATAAATCGAACAACAAACAAAGACCTCATCCTCATGCCTGCATTTCCACTGATTTGATATCAAAACCAAACACTATTTTTTGCTTTTTGGTTTAGTTTTCATCATGGATCACTGCAAGAGAGATGGAAGGAGAGAGTTTGTGAGTTTTGTGGAATAGGCTCAGAGGGAGACTTGGACTTTCGACAAGTTAGTTAACTCGCTCCCTTTTATTCTGTGGTTGGGTTCTTGAGTGTCTTTATCCTTCCAATCCACGTTCAATCTATTACAGCCTACTGCCCCAACATACTAATAATACAGATTCCAATACCATTGTAAACATACATGGACCAATTCTAATGGCAAAATAGGATTTCTGGATTTCTTTTCTCCTTCCTAACCAACCAAACATGTTTTTCCAAGAATACAACAACTCCTTGGAGAAAACCATACAGTTTGTTACTTTTACTTATGATTATAGCTCAAGATTCGTGCACAATGTACACAAGCAAAGTACATTTGTTTGTCTGCACGTAGAATACAAGATGTAATTGTCAAATAAAATTGTGTACGTATACTGCTGTATTACTTAAACTGCCCTACGGTGAATTGTGGACCAGGATTTTCTGTATGTGTAGAGGGCAAGGTTGCTAACTTATGCAATAAATCGCAATATTCATTTGCAATCAACGATTGTGTGTGCTCCACCATGCGGTAATGTAATGGTAACAATAAAGCAACTGAGATAAGACAGAATGCACATATATTCCAAAAACCATATTCACACGCTCTATTTATATTTATCAAACTTACGTGTATATCCTGAAATTGGTGTAAAGCTGAATAAAGCAGAGGAACAGTTGGATGGACAGACTCGGTTTATTTCCCAGCGGTGTTCTACAAGAGTAATTAATTGGTGTTTCATCTACTTTCCTATTCTACCACACACCACCACTGCTTACTTATCATCAACAGCCAACACCATTTATTTATTAGCTAAATCTACTTTCAGTTCCTCCAACGATGATTTATTAGCATGAGATCTCCAATACAACAAGATACGGATACAACAACGCTGCTAAACAAGTTTCTAACAACACAACAACGGTCGTAATTTCCTCCAGCACTATTGTCACAACTTTCAGCAATGCAAATACAATTTCAAATGTTTTATTGCTGTGAAGGGATTTACATGGATAGCAATGGCGCCTTCGTTTGGAACTTTTACGAGAAAGTACATGCCAACTTGGATATTTTTTCACAGATGTTAAGAATAATGATAATTGTCACTTTAAGGAAACTCAAATTTAGATATCAAGTTCTGAGAACTCTGTGCGGTATCCAGACTTGGGGCTTCTTTCAAAATGCAAAGATTCGCCACTCTGTCAGGCTTGGAGTTTAATCCTTTGAATTCAAATTTAGAGGAAGGAATAAAGTTTTCGTTTGTTTAAATATAACGTCAGCTTATTTTGTACTGATTTCTTGTCCAAGTTAGAAGGATAGGGTTAACTGTGTCGAATTTTCCAAGAGAGTGAACTTGGGACTGAGTAAGAGAAAACGAGCTCCATTCCTTTCTTTGTTCAGCAACCGAGTGAGTCTAAAGCGTGGGACTTTCTCTCCTTATACGACTCATGGAACGACACAAACGGGGTAGAACGATAGAGAACTTGCATTCCGTGTGAGTATGCTTGCTTGCTTGCTTTGCTCGGGTTTGAGATCTCCGGTCACAATTCCCATCACCAACCAACCAACCCGTCCGTCACTAGATTCCTGCGATGGTTTGTTTGGAGTTGGAGCCTTTGAGCTTTCACTGGTGGTATATTATATATCCCCCTTGACGATGCCCCACAACCCAGGTCACTTCAATATAGCGTACAATCATTCCACAACATGTTATGTTCTATGACAATATGTTGTTCCCATCCTCATCAATTCGACTTACTCTTATATGACTGGGTGAGATGGAGCGAAATGTATCTGCAATTGAAAATTTACTTACTTTTACAAACGGTCTGGATAATATTTTTCAAAATGTAACAAGTATAAACCATAGCTCATGTTCAATCTCCTACCTATTCCAATATGCTGCAAAGTATGGCTTTCCACACTAGATTTTCTCAAGCTTTCCCAGTTCTTACGTAAATTCTCCGTTAGAAACACCCTCCTTTCATTCCTTATTTTCGCCATATGAATTTGGCTACAATAAAGTGGCATCAAGACAGGTATGTGATAAAGTGGAGTTGTTTGTACTCACCCACCTGTCAGTGTCAACCCTCTAATAATACACCACCTGACCCTTTTGAATGAACCACACAGGACAATCTCTATTATGAAAGTCGGTATTACAGGATTGTCGAAAGAGAATGCCGCTTTGAAGTTGAAAATTCTGGAATAAACAATGGAATATTGATTTCTACTTGTTCCAACATATGAACTATATATGTTAAATAGCTCATTGTGTTGCAGATTGTACTTGAGGATGCTTGTTGCAAAAGTTTGTGTTTGTGATTATACTGAAAAGGCTGTAACAGGGCAGGTGGACGACAAATAAAACACATGCTTCAGTTTCGAATAATCACATGAAAGTGGATGCATGAACCATTGCAGGTGAAGTCATGTATTATGTAGCATTTAAGCCACCCCTTTTTAGCCCGACCCAGGGCTACTGTAATCCTCATGTCTGTCTGTCTGTCTGTCTGTCCGACTCGCGATAACTCCCG